>CM060687.1:111047815-111135040 GCA_030686995.1 Artemisia argyi
ACGACACTTTAGGTCGTTCAATATAACTGTAACTGTGGTGCTATGACCGTCACCCCCAGGTATTCCATTCCGCTGCCGTTCAAGTAAATTGGGGGTGTGACAGATTGGCATCAGAGCTAAGGTTATAGTGAACTAGGATGTATCATAGACCCTAGACTATAACCACATCATCATAGCATCTCATCATTACATCATAAGTGCATATTTTTTGTTTTAGGTGATTCCATTACGCGGGTTATTTATTTTTATTTCACCTTGATTATGACAGAGACATGTCTTCAGATCCAAACATTATCACACTTTCCTTAGACACTGACATTGAGGACGCTATGTCTTCCACTACTGTTTTACCACCCATTCATCCAGTACCTGTGTTGCCACTTTTGGCATCAAGTGTGGATACTGAGCCTTTTGAGGAGGAAGAGATTGCTCCTACTCCTCATATTTCTCCCATTGCACCACTAGATGTTACCCGTGTACCTACTGATATATCATCTCCTACCACTTCTATTTCCCCAGAACCAACACTTATGTTCCCTCGTAGCAAGACAACCATAAGTGCTAGAAAGAGTGTACGCACTGCTACCTCTACTTTTAGGATTCCTACTGTTCCTACATTACCTACACCACCAGCTATGCCCACTACTACTTCTACACCTACTTCACTTTTGCCGCTCAGGAAGCGTGCAAGGTTTACTACCCCAGCATCACCTACTACTGAGACTTCAGACCTTCCACCACCACCACTTTATCATATAGGTGAGAGTTCGAGAGCAGCTGCTGCTAGAGGGCCTACAGCACGTATTTTGGATGCCCAGATTGGGGATCAACAAGAGCAGGTTGATAGGTTGGGTTATAGGGTAGATGAGATTATCACTACTCGACTTGAGGAGGTCGAGGAGCAGGTTGAGGGATTACTCCTAGGCAGGGTTAGCATTGACGTGTCTTATCATGGACTTGAGGCATGGCAGATGGGGCACCAGGAGCTGATTGATCAGCTTAGGGATGAGTTGCCTGAGATACGAGACAGAGCTCAGATGACTCAGGAGACGCAGGGAGATCAGGCACATCAGTTGGCAGTAGCTCAGGAGAGGATGACAGCTACAGAGACCAGGTAGGCTGCCCTCCAGCTTCGAGTTGAGCACTTGGAGGAGATTGTTGTTGCGATGGATCGGGAGATTCACCGCCTTAGGGGAGGACCTGGAGGATCTGGAGCACCTGGAGCATCTAGAGCACCCGGAGGAGCCTAGGCATAGACTTGTATTGTATTAGCTTTTGCTATTTTCCTAGTCCCGAGGTGTGGGACATAGTTCAAGAACTTGTAGTCTTTTGGTTGTTGTACAAACAAATGTATCAAGTATGACTCTACTATGTTGGAATGGTTGTGCTATATATATATATATATATATATATATATATATATATATATATATATATATATATATATATATATATATATATATATCGGTCCATTTAGGCCGAAATTTTCATGTATTATATTCATGTGTTGTGATTATATTTATGATGTTTCGTGGTTGCTCTTTATTGTTATCGTATTTATACTTGTTGTGGTTGTATCTATATATGTCGTGGTTGTATTTATACTTGTTGTGGTTGTATATATACATGTTGTGGGTGTATACCTTTGGTACGATGACTATTTCTATTATGATTTTCTCATGGTTGTTGTCCATTATGATTTATCAGAAGTATGGCGCCAAGGAAAGGAAAGGCTGCACCAGAAACACCAGCTATGACTCAAGCCGCTATCCGCAAGTTGGTCAGGGATAGTATAGCCGAAGCTCTGGAGACTGAGAGAGCTGAGGTTGCTGCTAGGGCTGCTGAGATTGCTCCTAATACAGGGGCGGTTGAACCACCCACTACTAGGCGTGAATGCACTTGGAAGGATTTCAAGATTAGTGATCCCGTCAAGTTTAAGGGCACTGAAGGAGCGGTTGCTTTGATCCGCTGGTTTGAAAAGACTGAGAATGTGTTCCTCATGTGCAGTTGTCCTGATGTCAGCAAGGTAAAATTTACTACAGGTATGCTTCTGGATGAAGCTATGTCATGGTGGAATTCTCATGCTCAGCCTATTGGTATGGAGAATGCCTACAAGCTCACCTGGGATCAATTCAAGAAGCTGATGACTAAGAAGTTTTGCCCTCGTACTGAGGTGAAGAAATTGGAAACAGAATTCTATGAGCTGGTAACAAAAGGTGATGACATCAAAACCTACATCAGGAGGTTTCAGGAGTTGGCTGCACTATGTCCAACTATGGTTCCTGACAATGAGAAAAAGATGGAGAACTTCACTGGTGGACTGCCTGAAAGCATCCGAGGGGATGTGATGTCTTTCGACCCACAATCAATGGAAGAGGCTATTCGAATAACTCAGAAACTTATAGTTCAGGTGAGAAAGGGTAAGTCTGTTGTCAACAACAACAATAACCATTCAAACAACACCAACTACAACAACACTCGAAACAACAACAATTACAACAACAATCGAAACCGCAACTATCCCAATAACCGAAACAACAACCCAAACAATAACAACAACAACAAGAGGAGGTTTGACTACAACCAAGGTGGAAATGCTATTCAGCCACCACCTAAGAGACAGGAAGTGGCAAAGGCCTATGCTGCAGGGCCGACTGAAGGGAAAAGATATGCGGGTAATCTACCCAAGTGTGAAAAGTGTCAGAAGCATCATAATCCAGGACGTTGCCCAGATCTATGTGGCAACTGCAAGAAGGTTGGTCACCATGCCAAAGATTGCAGGCTTCCAATCTTGGGTGACAATCAGAAACCACCAGTAACATGTTTTGGCTGCGGAGAAATTAGACACTATAGGAGTGAGTGCCCAAAGAAGAAGAATCAAGGAACTGGAAACCAAAGTGTAGTGGCTCGAGGAAGAGCTTATGTTATGGGAGGAGAAGATGCCCGAGAGGACCCGAATGTTGTTGCGGGTACGTTCCTCGTTAATAATTGTTATGCATCCATTTTATTTGATTCAGGAGCGGATAGAAGTTTTGTTTCTATTGCATTTGCACTTTTACTTAACATAGAACCAACCACCTTAGACATTCCCTATATCGTTGAACTAGCCGATGGATCTTTAGTTAACACCAACACCGTTGTCCGTGGTTGCACAATCAATTTCCTAAACCATCCATTCAATATAGACCTTATGCCGGTAGAACTTGGAAGTTTCGACGTTGTTATCGGTATGGATTGGTTGTCTCGACATCGTGCAAGAATTATTTGTGATGAGAAAGTGGTTCATCTTCCTTATAGTGATGAAACTTTAGTTGTTCGCGGAGAGTAAAGTGGAACTAGACTCAGTTTTATATCGTGCATTAAAACCGAGAAGTACATAAAGAAGGGTTGTTATGCATTCTTGGCTCACACTACGGAGAAGAAGTCGGATGAGAAACGACTTGAAGATGTGCCAATTGTTAAGGAATTTCCAGAAGTTTTTCCGGAAGAATTTCCAGGACTTTCGCCTACACGCCAAGTTGAGTTTCAAATTGAATTAGTGCCAGGAGCCGCACCAATTGTACGAGCACCGTATCGACTTACACCTTCTGAGATGCAAGAATTGTCGATCCAATTACAAGAACTTTTGGACAAAGGATTCATTAGACCGAGTTCCTCGCCTTGGGGAGCACCGATTTTGTTTGTGAAGAAGAAGGACGGATCTTTCATAATGTGCATCGACTATCGTGAGCTGAACAAGTTAACGGTGAAGAATTGTTATCCACTCCCTAGGATCGACGACTTGTTCGATCAGCTACAAGGTTCCTGTTTTTATTCCAAGATTGATTTAAGATCAGGTTACCATCAACTTAGAGTTCGGGAAGAGGATATCCCGAAGACGGCATTTAGAACACGTTATGGTCATTATGAGTTTCAGGTAATGCCTTTCGGATTAACCAACGCACCTGCGGTATTCATGGACCTCATGAACAGAGTGTGCAAACCGTATCTTGATAAGTTTTTGATCGTATTCATTGACGATATCTTGATTTATTCCAAGAGTAAGGAAGAGCACGAAGAACACCTCAGAACAATCCTAGAACTACTCAAGAAGGAGCAATTGTATGCCAAATTTTCAAAGTGTGATTTTTGGATACAAAGAGTTCAATTTCTTGGCCATGTCATCGATAGCCAAGGATTACAAGTCGACCCAGCAAAGATCGAGGCAGTGAAATATTTGGCTACGCCCAAGTCTCCTACGGAAATTCGTCAATTCCTAGGACTTGCAGGATATTACAAAAGGTTCATTGAAGGGTTTTCCAAGATAGCGAAGTCGCTGACTAAGCTGACACAAATGAATCAAAAGTATGAATGGGGAGAGAAGCAAGAATCTGCATTTCAGTTATTGAAGCAGAAGGTTTGTAGTGCACCGATTTTGTCACTACCAGAAGGTATTGAGAACTTTGTGGTATATTGTGATGCCTCGCATAAAGGACTTGGAGCTGTGCTAATGCAAAACGAGAAGGTGATAGCGTATGTATCTAGACAGCTTAAGACACATGAGAAAAATTACATTACTCACGATTTGGAGTTGGGTGCAGTAGTTTTTGCACTCAAGACTTGGAGACACTATCTTTATGGAACCAAGTGCGTAGTTTTTACCGACCACAAGAGCTTACAGCATATACTTAATCAGAAGGAACTTAATATGAGACAACGTCGTTGGCTAGAATTGCTGAGTGATTACGATTGTGAAATCCGATATCACCCAGGAAAGGCAAATGTTGTAGCAGATGCACTTAGCCGAAAAGAACGACTCAAACCTTTGAGAGTCAGGTCATTGGGAATGACTATCATTTCACCATTACCCTCAAAAATTTTAGAAGCTCAGATTGAGGCTCTCAAGGAAGAAAATTGACAACAGGAGAAACTTTATGGTATGCCAGAGAATAAACATGGCTTCGTGAAGAGAGCAGATGGAGTGTTATTCTTCAAGGACCGAAGTTGGATACCACTCTATGGTGGAGTACGAGAATTGATTTTGCATGAATCACACAAGTCGAAGTACTCTATACACCCAGGTTCTGACAAGATGTATCAGGATCTCAAAAAGCTTTATTGGTGGCCGAACATGAAAGCAGAAATAGCTAGGTATGTCAGCAAATGCCTTACTTGTGCTAAAGTGAAAGCCGAGTACCAGAAACCGTCAGGATTACTTCAACAACCAGAGATTCCACAATGGAAGTGGGAACGTATTACAATGGACTTTGTCACTAAACTTCCCAAGATGTCAGGAGGCTACGATGCTATTTGGGTAATTGTTGATCGTCTTACCAAATCAGCCTACTTCATACCAATTAGAGAGACTTATTCCATGGAACAACTTGCCAGACTATATGTCAAGGAAATAGTCTCAAGACATGGAGCACCAATCTCCATTATTTCTGACAGAGATAGTCGCTTTACTTCAAACTTTTGGAAGTCATTACAAGATTCTTTTGGATCCAAGTTAGACATGAGCACTGCTTATCATCCTCAGACCGATGGTCAGAGCGAGAGAACTATTCAGACACTTGAGGACATACTGCGAGCATGTGTGATTGACTTTGGAAATGGTTGGGCTAACCATTTGCCGTTGATCGAGTTTTCTTATAACAACAGCTACCATTCAAGCATAAAAGCAGCACCATTCGAGGCACTTTATGGTCGAAAGTGTCGATCTCCAGTTTGTTGGGCCAAAGTCGGTGATGTACAATGTACTAGCCCGGAGATGGTTCGAGAAACAACAAAAAAGATAATCCAAATTCGAGAGAGACTCGAAACAGCTAGAAGTGGACAGAAAAGCTACGCAGATGTTCGACGCAAACCATTGGAATTCCAGGTCGGAGACAAAGTCATGTTGAAAGTCTCGCCTTGGAAGGGCGTGATACGATTCGGGAAACGCGGGAAGTTGAACCCGAGATACATTGGTCCATTTAAGATACTGGAAAGGATTGGTCCAGTAGCTTACAAGCTTGAACTTCCATCAGAACTCAGCAACGTACATAACACGTTTCATGTCTCAAACCTCAAGAAATGCCTTTCGGATGAGTCTTCCGTTATACCACTAGAAGAAATTCAACTAGATGACAAGCTTAACTTTGTGGAATAACCAGTTGAAATCATAGACCGTGAGGTCAAACAGTTGAAGCAGAGTCGAATTCCGATCATGAAGGTTCGCTGGAATTCTCGAAGAGGACCCGAGTTTACTTGGGAACGAGAAGACCAAATGCGACGCAAGTATCCACATCTTTTCACCAAACCTATTACCGAGACCAACACTAGCTGAATTCAGGGACTGAATCCCTTTTTGGGTGGGCGACTGTCACAACTCACCATTTCAGGTCATTTCCCAAACTTCGACAAATTACTATTCATAAATCACTATTCATCAAAACACTATTCATCCTTTTTGAGGTCAGTTTGATATTCTGAGAAGCGTTCAAAAATTTTACTATTCACAAAACACTATTCATTTCCGGAAGAAATTTCACTATTCACGTGCATTGCTCATTTCATCGTAAATTTAATTTACGGGTATTTAAATTCGCGTAACTGTATTGGTTCAGGTGCGAATTCATGCATTATCAGTAAGAACATTTCATACGGACTAGAGATAGTCTGCATATCATCATAATAGTATTTGCATGCTATACCACTCTATGGATTTTCAAATTAATATATTTATGATATTTAATGTTTTACGTATAATTACTTATAAATAAACGTTAACACGCGATTAATAAATATGACTAATATATCTAAAAATTCCCACAATGGTCCCAATATATTTTTATATCCCTTATAACATCATAAAATTATAAAATTCATTTACCCGGTATTTTGGAAATTTATTTAATTTATATCGTAAGTTTATTAAAATTACGACGGTTTTCGTGGAAACTAAACGATAATTATCCAAACACTTAATACTTGTACCCAACATATTTTTATCATTCTTATGACTTTATTTTGACCCGGTTAACTTCATTAATAATTATTTCTAGCAAACCCGGCACCCGATTATAACTAAACTAACTCAACTACACTAATACTACACTAGGATTTTTTTAGCAACTCAAACTCCATTTGGCTTCCTTGTTTCATGCTAGAACCGGCCACAAGCCGACCCCTAGACCACTTGACCAAAATTTCTAACCTAGAGCCTTAATTACATAAACTCTTATTATATACATTAGATAGATGTCTAGGTTTTCATACTTAACTTATTCAAAAACTTATTTCAAGAATCAAAAAGCTATCTTTTCTCTCTTTCTCTTTGAGGTGCATGGCTAACAACAAGAACACAAGCAAGAACAATATTTTTTCAAGATCAAGCTCTAATCTAGTCCATATAGTTATCCTTGTTAGGGTTTTGCAATACAAACTCGAGGATCATAAGGTTTTCTTCATCTAAACACCTAAATCATTCAAAGTAAGTTTACCCAATTTATTTTCATCACTTCTTCAAGTATTTATTATGATCATATGGTTTTCATACTATATTTCATGCATGTGCTAGTTTATACCACTTCATTTTATAAACTTTTAACTTATAAACCCTAGAAATGTTTATTTTCGATTTCCTTGTTAGATCTACTTGATTCATGATGTTTAAGAACCCATGACACCTTAAGAAGATGTATGGTAGAAATAGACTAGATTTGTGGTGATTGGAAGTGATTTGGGTGGATTAGAAACTAGTTTGGAACATTGGAAATGAGACTAGAACTTGTCTATGAACCTACTGTCCCAAAATGTAAAATCTGGAAAACTCAGGAACTCAGGGGAGATTTATAACCAAAGATTTAAAAAATACTTTCAAAAAAGAAACTTTTGGCGAAAGAACGGATTAAAACGAGTTTATAACCAAGGAGATATAATTTTTGCAAGTTTAATGACGAAAACTATTTTTCTGAAAATTTCATGCTGTTAGACGATTTTCGTCGGACAAACCGAGGCGTTAGACGTAACCTAGAGAAGCCGAGCTATCAAAAATATATTAGTACATACTAAGACGAATCTGTGGATATATAAAGAACGAATAAAATGGACTTAAAATGACAAAGTTATACACGTTTTAAAATCGTCAAAACTATATATATATATACACACACACACACACACACACAGATATATATATATATATATATATATATATATATATATATATATATATATATATATATATATATATATATATATAGTCACTAATAGAAATAATCTAACTACGTACTAAATACTATAATTTCTAGATTTATTGTTCAAGAATTATATTCTAAACTAACGAAGTACGTACGTCCCAAGGCTTATTTATACGACTACTAGACATTATTTCAAGGTTTTTAAAGCGATGAATATAACACTAACATTTTATATACGATATCATACGACTAGTTTTTATTAGTCTAGTTGGACTTATTTTTCCTAAGTATGGAAAATGTTTTATTTTGACTATAACAAGTTTTTTCAAGTTATGAGTGGTATAGGTTTCATGTGCATGTACATTCATTTCATCATTGCATGATCTAAATTAGATCATTATCATTCATCATAGATTGCAGTTGATTTCATTCCTTGTTGTCCCTATCATTTCATCTCATAGTACCATCACTTCGACGTGAGTTTTCATAGCCCCGTTTTTAATTCAATATTTTGATTTCAAATCCCACGGGGGAGAATACATTGCATCACTAATTTTTGTACATGTCAAAGTATTAAATTCCTTACATTGCTTAAGTTGCCTTATTACCACGTCTTGACAAGTCCCCTTTATTATCATGGGCTGTTAATTAAAGTACGAGCGAGAGTGAGTGAATAGATCTATTGAGGGTGACTCCTCCATCCGTGTTTGGGTTGCTCCAACGGAATTACGGATGCATTTCATGTCTAATATATTAGAGTGTCTGGTAAACACTCATTTGGGGCCAGGTAACTATGTCTAGCTTCGGGGTCATGAGCTTAAGAGTAAATGTAGCTTTCTTTATGACATTTTTGTCACTTTACTTTACTTATGGCTAATGTACATCCGATTTAACTTATAAACCTATGATTTCTCACCAACTTTATGTTGACCGTTTTAGCAATGTATTTTCAGGTAACTAAGGTTTATCCCTCATGGCATGCATGGAGTCATTTTAGTGAGTAGCAAGGATGACGCGTCTCAGTTTGGATTTTCATGCACTTATATATTATCATTTGATTGTACCAAACTTATTTCCTTAAACTTTTCTAGACTTTGGGACCTATGTTTTGTAATTCTGAATGTTTTTAAATAAATCAAATGAAGTATTTTCAAAACTGATACGTGGGGATCGCACCAGGCTTTACCTCTCGAGGGATCTTGAGAAGCTTACATCCCTCACCAGGCAGTGTACCTGATCGTTGTAGTATAGTATAGTGACAAGTACCGGGGGATTGATCGTTCAGCTAGGAATAGTGTCGCTAGGATTAGAAAACCTAAATACTAGTTCTAGAGATGAGGGATGATTCATTTTGTATTTTTTATGTTTTTCAGAAAGCAAATTAAAATCTCGAGTTTAAAGGATTTGGGCGGAATTAGTTGCTAGTCAACTAACCCAATACTAAAGATGCAATCAAAATAAAATACTAAAATGAAAATAAAACTATATTAAACTAAAGTTGTGAGCAATAAGTGAGAGAAATGTGTTTACTTATATTTCACTACTCCCTAGATAGCTTTTACACGTTAATTACTTGTTATAGTTGCGTGGATGACGGATTGTATTCCTTAATACCATTCATGGGGTGGCGTACTTACTTCCCCAATCCTATGAGTGCCTACTTCACTCCTATGTCGAGCCTGCAAGAAGCTCCTAACATGGGATCATTAGAATTTACTCATGCATTAAATACAACCAATAAAACCTAGTACACATCGGTTCATGTTTCCTAAGACGTTCAAGCATGTTACCATTTGGAGATCTGCCAGTTTTCTTAAGCCTAACATTGAAATCATTCATCCAATACAACCATAAACAAGTAATCAACACATAATCAACATCTAGGTTTCATTAGATCTAAGCAAACACAAGATAGATCTAGCCTAACATGGTGGAATCAAGACAAGCACAAGATATATACAACCAACACATAGACATATTGATTGAATTAAGAAAAGGCTTATCTCAATAACACATGTAAGGATTCAAGGGTTGAAAACCCTTGAAAAGCTGTAAAATTCATATAAGGTTCGGCCTTAGGGTTTCTCCAAACTTGTTCCTCTTTAATGAATGAAAATTAGAAAACTATATATAGATATTAGAGGCTGACGGCGTCAAGAACAAACTTGTGACGCCGTCATCACGCCGCCAAAATAATCCTCGGACTGCCTTGATCTACATCTGACGTCATCATGTTATCCACGTTTGCAGGCCGTCACACTTTTAACTCTTGACACTCTACTTGTGACGCCTTCATGTTTGTATTGGGTCGTCATGGTCTTTACTCTTGACGTCGTCAGGAAAGTACTCTTGACGCCATCACACACTGTTTCCAGCATGGAAAATTAAGTCTTTGGCATTTTCTTCACTTTTATGCCCCAAAAACATCCGAATTGCTTCCTTTTCCAGATTTCACTTCCAAAGTACCTAAAATCACAAAAGGAACGATTTAGGGCAATATTTGATCAAATGAATTCACTTCCGGGCTTAAATGACCCCCTAAAAACGGATCATTTTTCGCCTCATCATATACCCTTACACTTGAGATTTGCTTGTCCTCATACAAATGCGCTTTTATTCTAATCAAAATACAAGTTAGGGGCCATTTAACACTAATATAAAAGTAATTACAACAAAGAATCGTTCCACTAAAGACCAAAGACAAACACGGAGGTCATATACTAGCACCTCACAAATAGTGTTTAGATACTCACATCTCTCGTGTGTAATAAAGTATAAATTACAATATGGAAACGGAAGATATCTCTCACTACCTGTCATAGCAAAATAGATTACCATAGGCTTGGGAAAGGATCAAACCTCCACCACATGGCGTAAGCACCTAGGATAAACTATCAAAGAGGTCTTTTAAAGGGTTGTAACGTTAGGTGTAGGGATATGAAATACACGGTTTTGTTGGATATAGGCAGTCTTTACTGGTGGCGATTTAACAATCTTGGTTAATTACATGTACAATATGGCGTTGCTAAGCCAAGACTAGACTCGACTTAAGCTAATAAATCAAAAATAACAAAAACATAAAATGAACATAGAATAAAAAGGGATGGTAGTCCGTATGTTTTTTTTTTTTTTTTTTTTTTTTTTTTTTTTTTTTTTTTTTTTTGCATACACTCTTACCCTACCATCCAAAATAATACATCATAGGGAATGAACATTTCCCTTACACTTGAATTTTTACATACTTTACAATAAACTAATCTAATGACTCGAATTAAGATAATCAAAACACTTGGAGCACTTTTAAGATTAACGTACATATGGGGGTAATAAATGATGTTCTTCCCCGTTACTCCATAAAATATGTACTTTACCCATGAGTCCTAATCGTCCCAAAACAATATGTACAAGGATATGACTCGACTTAGCAACCATGTAATCAATTAGATAATTAACTTAGGGTTTAACAAATAACAATAATGCACTAAAGATAAGTGCATACACGGAAGGCTAAGGCGATTTGGGTGTACATTTAAGTGGGGTGTAACAAAATTCTACCTTTAAGTAAGATGCTTAAAGTTAGAAACGAAAAGATAGGCTCGGAGGGGTGTACTAGGGGTTTCGTGTACTAAAAATGAGTACAACGCTAAGGTGTGGGAAAAATTAATTGACTTAACTAGCCAAATAATATGACTTAAATGGTCAAGTAATTATGATACGGGTTTTAACACAAGGGTGATCCTAATGCCTCTTATCATGTAGTAAATCCTACTACACGAATGTAGTCTCACTAGCGGTCTCGGGATGCATCACTAACACTAGTACTAGAATCTAAATGCTACCGGTACACTCATAAGCACTAATAGTAAATGCTTTTCCAATCAAATCTAAAGGCGAACCTCACATATTTTGGTTGAAAATTTTTCTGAAAGTACAGTTATGTGCTAGTCATATAATCTCCTATCCATGATACGCTTGCTATGGCTAAAGTTTCACTCCTAAATGTTGTAAAAAAATTTAAATTTGGCGCTAAAATTGCACTAACAAGTATTTCTCATAGTTTTATTACACATGTACCATTAAACAAACAAACTCAAGCGAAAGTGTATCTGTAAGGTATCATCATTTTACCCTCCCGTTACACTTAGGATGAACATTGTCCCCAATGTTCAAGTAAAGAATGTAAAAGTGAAAAAGTAAAAAGAATGAAATCAAATACTCCCCTGATTCGCTCGGTATGGATAATAAGGTGGCCAGGTTAGATCTTCCTCCAAGAAAATGAACAATCAAAGCTTCCCTTCCAGAAAAATAAATCATCTTCTTGTCATACATAACCTGTAAATCCTGAGAAAACAGACAAAGCAACCTCGCATAAAATCGGCAGCAATCTACATAAGTTACTAAATCCTAGAAAACAAAGTAAGATATAATGCTTGTGGAATGAAGTTTACAGATTTCCTGGAGATTATAAAACTTAATAATTCAACAAAAACTTCAAGACTCCGTTAGAAAAACAAAACTGGTAAAATTTCCAGATTTTTACACGTGACGCCGTCAAGAGTAAACTAATGACGCCGTCAGAAGTGACCTGCAGAAATTCTTATGTTAAGTTTCTGGAAAATTTCTGGAAAAACTTAGTTCTACTTCCTGGAGATTCCTGCAAAACTTCATTATGACTCGATACAAGCATTTGACTCTAACAAATACGAATATACATGTTCACTTAATATTGTGGAGAATCATGATCGGTTTGTTTCTTAAAAACATATTTGGGGTTTCCTCTTACACTTATCTTTTGCAAAAATACCTTTAGGTGAAGTTAAGACTAGGCCAAACAACAAAAATAAAGTATTTCCACTTTTTAGTTTAGAAACATGATCTACCAACAATAAAAATAAAGCATGCATACGGAAGCAAATAACGAACAAACAAAATAAAAAATCACACAAAGCATGGGTTGCCTCCCAAGAAGCGCTTTTCTTTATTTACGAGTCTTGTAGCTAGACTCAAGGTCATGGGTTACTACGTGACCTCATCATTTGTTTCACTCTCTAGGTCGTCTTCTAAACCAGTTTTGTATTTCGGACCTAGTTGCAAGCATTCTTTGTAGAAATCAAGCATCCTATTCTTCACATACTCTACTCCTCTACGTCTATCCTCATCATTCCTATAATAAGCGCTTGTTTGTGTTCCTTTTCTAAATTAGAGAGGAGGCGGTATTGCTCAATTTTGTAAGGCATTTGGTAGGCAATCTCATCATTCTCTTCCTTGAACCTAACTATCCCAAAAGTCGGATCATAACTCATCCAAGTGGCTTCAACAAATGGTTTTCCGAATATTATTTGGCTTAGGCAATCATCTATCACCGGACGAGTGTCTTCCACTATCATAAAATCGATCTCATAAGTGAAATTACCTATAATCACATGCAATCCCTTCACTCTTCCTAAAAAATTACTTATCAAATTCTTATTGGGCATCATCCTATAATCAAGTTGCTTCTTCATTACCCAATTGTAATAAGTCCTAGTCATGATGTTTACGGGAGATCTAGGATCGATGTAAGCTTTCCATATATGCATGTGCCCGATGTTGCATGGTATGTTGATGTTAGAGGGGTCTCCCATTTTGATAAGGGGTGTGCCAAGGATATATGTTCTCTCGGGACTATAGAATAAATCCTTATGGTATTCCCGTTCTTCCTTGGTGGGCAACTTATCAAAGTGTTTTTCTACGTTTTCTACTTCCTCTAATTCCTCTCCCCTATTAACCTCAACTTCCCTACTTTCATCCCTAGTCTCGGTTTCTACTCTAACTTCATCCTTGTCACTTTCTTCTATCTCCTTATCTATTGGCTTAATGGTGACAACATTGACAAAGTGGACATGTTTGGATGATGAGGGGTCCTTAATTTGGATTCCTTTGTTGGTGTCCCTAGTGTCCTTCCTAGGTGTGGTTAACGCTTGGTTGTTGAGGGCCTTCAACAAGTTGTCTATCTTGTTGGTCATCTCCGTTTGTTGTTGGTTGAATTCGGTTTCGAACCTAGCTATGCAAGCTTCTTGAGATACCATGAACTTAGATATCAATCCTTCAAGATTGTTGGTACTACCATAGTTGTTAGAAGGATTGTTGTTGAAAGTACGGTTGGAGGGTGGACCGTTTGGTTGGTAACGGTTAGGCGGATTGGAAGAGGTAGCTTGATTTTGTTTCCACCTAAGGTTTGGGTGATTTTTCCAAGAGGGGTTGTAGGAATCACCGTAAGGGTTTGGCTCGGGTTTGAAAGTGTACCACTTATCTCCCGCTTCGTCGGTACGCGAGGATGCGTAGTCTGCAAAAGCTGTTTCGGGGAGTTCCACACAATCACAAGTGTCATGGGGACCACTACATAATTTGCATGAAGAAGTGATTTTGTTCACTTGGCTTGAAGGCTTAGGAGCTTCGTAAGATTTCATGAGAAACTTGACTTGGTCCTCAAGTTCCATGATCCTGTGGTTGGGAGTGCTAGAGTTATTCGAAGGCAAAGATATTGCCTTGACCGTTTTGTTCAAATCACGGGGATCATTCCAACTTTCGTTGTCATGGAGAGCAAGATCTTCTATGAGTTCCCATGATTTTTCCGCACTTAGATCACGTAGCTTACCACCGGCCGATTGGTCAATGGCTCGCCTCATGGAGAGATCGATATGGTGATAAAATATTTGGACTTTGAGCCAAAGATCTATGCCATGATGAGGGACTTTTTGGAGTAAGTCCTTGAAACGAGTCCATGCTTCATAAAGAGATTCATTTTGACGTTGTTGGAACATCAAGATGTCATTTCTAAGCTTAGTAGTTCTTCCCGGTGGGAAAAATTGAGCAAGGAAACGAGTGGTGAGATCATCCCATGTGGTAATGGATCTCGTGGGTAAACGCTCAAGCCATTGACTAGCTTGATCACGTAGAGAGAATTGGAATTGGCGTAATCGGGTTGTCTCTCTAGTTGCAACATCTAGGTCTATGGAATCTACAATTTTAAGGAAGTCCTTGAGATGTTGATTTGGATCTTCGGAACGAAGTCCATGGAATGCACATCCTCTTTGCACCAACCGGATGGTGTCGGATCGCAAGGGGGTCACATTGGCTCCGATGAGCTCAATGGTGTTTCGATAGCCTTGGTGGCTAGGTCGGGAATACTCTCCTAAGGTTCGAGGCCTAAGAGGTTCTAGTGGTGGGTTTTGTTGTGGTGGGATGACGGGTTCAAAGATGTTCCCATCGTCCATGATGTCGGGCGGTGAAAAGTTACGAACAAAAGCACAAAGAAATAAAATAGACTAAAGAAAACCTAAAAATAAAAATAAAATCTTACTTGAAAGGAATCTAGCAAGTAGACCTAATAAAAAGAGATTCTAACCTAGACAATAACTATTCCCCGGGCTACGGCGCCAAAAACTTGATACGTGGGGATCGCACCAGGCTTTACCTCTTGAGGGATCTTGAGAAGCTTACAACCCCCACCAGGCAGTGTACTTGATCGTTGTAGTATAGTATAGTGACAAGTACCGGGGGATTGATCGTTCAGCTAGGAATAGTGTCGCTAGGATTAGAAAACCTAAATACTAGTTCTAGAGATGAGGGATGATTCTTTTGTATTTTTTATATTTTTTAGAAAGCAAATTAAAATCTCGGGTTTAAAGGATTTGGGCGGAATTAGTTGCTAGTCAACTAACCCAATACTAAAGATGCAATCAAAATAAAATACTAAAATGAATATAAAACTATATTAAACTAAAGTTGTGAGCAATAAGTGGGAGAAATGTGTTTACTTAGATTTCACTACTCCCTAGATATCTTTTACACGTTAATTACTTGTTATAGTTGTGTGGATGACGGATTGTATTCCTTAATACCATTCATGGGGTGGCGTACTTACTTCCCCAATCCTATGAGTGCCTACTTCACTCGTATGTCGAGCCTGCAAGAAGCTCCTAACATGGGATCATTAGAATTTACTCATGCATTAAATACAACCAATAAAACCTAGTACACATCGGTTCATGTTTCCTAAGACGTTCAAGCATGTTACCCTTTGGAGATCTGCCAGTTTTCTTAAGCCTAACATTTAAATCATTCATCCAATACAACCATAAACAAGTAATCAACACATAATCAACATCTAGGTTTCATTAGATCTAAGCAAACACAAGATAGATCTAGCCTAACATGGTGGAATCAAGACAAGCACAAGATATAGACAACCAACACATAGACATATTGATTGAATTAAGAAAAGACTTATCTCAATAACACATGTAAGGATTCAAGGGTTGAAAACCCTTGAAAAGCTGTAAAATTCGTATAAGGTTCGGCCTTAGGGTTTCTCCAAACTTGTTCCTCTTTAATGAATGAAAATTAGAAAACTATATATAGATATTAGAGGCTGACGGCGTCAAGAACAAACTTGTGACGCCGTCATCTCGCCGCCAAAATAATCCTCGAACTGCCTTGATCTACATCTGATGCCGTCATGTTGTCCACTTTTGCAGGCCGTCACACTTTTAACTCTTGACGCTCTACTTGTGACGCCTTCATGTTTGTACTGGGTCGTCATGGTCTTTACTCTTGACGCCGTCAGGAAAGTACTGTTGACGCCGTCACACACTGTTCCCAGCATGGAAAATTAAGTCTTTGGCGTTTTCTTCACTTTTATGCTCCAAAAACGTCCGAATTGCTTCCTTTTCCAGATTTCACTCCCAAAGTACCTAAAATTACAAAAGGAACGATTTAGGGTAATATTTGATCAAATAGATTCAATTCCGGGCTTAAATGACCCCCTAAAAACGGATCATTTTTCACCTCATCAAAAACGACACTTTAGGTCATTCAATATAACTGTAACTGTGGTGCTATGACCGTCACCCCCAGGTATTCCATTCCGCTGCCATTCACTAGCAGTACCAACTTACAATATTAACAACTTCGAGCGGTCTTGATCTCTCAGCAGTACCAACTTTCACTAGCAGTAGTAACTTTTCTACTAGCAGTAGTAAATACTTGGCACATTTTCTTTGAAGTTCATGAGCAGCACTAAATCCATCTAAGCAATATTAACACAAACATGAGTAGCAGTAATTCAAACAACATCATGAAGACTTTAAATCCAAAACAATGAACATAATAATAAAATTTGCTGTTAAACTTACAAGTTTTTCTCCCATTGATCTAATCTCATCATCTCGATATAAAAGCCTTGAAAATGTAGGCTGCAGCATATCAACAATAACCACATCAGGATGAGAGCAGAACTAGAACATGTCAAAGCACACAACATGACAGAACTAGATGAGCATACCGGAATAAAGTTCTTGATTAGATGCTAGAAAACCTTCCTCTCTAAAAAGTATGTGGTTATATATATTGTTGACAGGTGCATCTATTTCTTGACATTTGACATAGAGACACTATTGCCTTGTCTTTTGTCAGGTGCATCTAGTTTGTTAGGCGCCACTAGTTCAACTATCTGCTATTTTGGTGGTTTTGAGTCGCTTGATTCGCCACTTATTCAACTATCTGCTTTGGTGGTTTTGAGTCACTTGATGTGCCACTGGCTCAACTATCTGCACAAACAAGGTCTATGGTATTTTCCTCGAATAAAGTGAAAGTAAAAGAGGGGAAAACGCATAAAAAAAAGATCAATTACCTGTGCTCTTACTTTTTTCAGATCCAATGTATTTTAATCTGAAGTAGATTTTATATGGTATAAAACTTACTATATCTAATGTATATTTAAAGAGTTGTATATATTTGACATTAACTATTTAAAAACAAAATCACAAAGTTCGGAGTCTTTGGACGTGTAAGTGTATCACCATTGGGCCAACCCAACCTGACTCTCACCCTACCAAAATTTCAAGTTTTGAACTATTACCTAACCTGCCTATTTTGCCACCTCTAACTATGAGCATATGAAACAAAATCGTAAGGTGCTGTAAAGAATGCAGATAAATTAAGAATGGAAAAGATAAGCTGAAAAAATCAAATAGACCAACGTGACTACTTGATTAGAAACATGAACCCAAGCATATAATCACCGATGTACCCAGGAACCCAGGAACCCAAGCATATAAATTACACTGACCCGGGCAGATCTTCTTGATCTCAAAGTAACCTTTATTGTCGTTTTCAGTCCAAAACTGATAGCCATGATTATGTAAAATAAGGTATAGATTAAACTCTAGGAATGGTTTACAAAGGTACAAGTAACTTTGTCCCAACCACCTAACTAAAAATGGAAAAGATAAGTTGAAAAAATCAAATAGACCAATGTGATTACTTGATTAGAAACAGCTATATATTTTTGATTGTTAGATCTTGGTCTTTTTCCGATTTTTGGCTTTCTAACAATCGATTCTGCATCTTTTATTTGTAATAGTGAGCTGAATACCGCCACCGCCGTATATTAACAGTCGCAACCATCACCGCCATTGTAATTGAGACCCCAAATCCAGGAATCGAAACATTTATGCTACATGAGAGAATTAAAAAGACATGGTAAGATTTTAGACATGAAATGTCATAAGTTTACATTTAAAACCTTACCAGGTGACCCTGTAAATCTCTCGTATTGTTCATACGCCTATCCTATCATCACCAGACTTGCGCACACTGTGTGTGTGTGTGTGTTTTGAGAGAGACTGATGTTCTGGAAGATGCTATGTCGGTACTTATCACCGAGAAAAAAAATTAAAATTTACCGATCGAGCCGGACTGGACCGCCAAACATGTCTTTGGATCGGGCATTAGCGGTGGTCTTGGTGCGAGTGTTGTGGTGGTGCGAGCGGTGGCGTTGGTGAGGAGAGTGTTGAGGAGATAGAAGAAGACCAGATCTAGTTTTGGTGGATATATATTTGGGATGGAGTATTGAAAAACATTGGCGGGTTCAATGAAATTAAGTGGAGGGGCAATTTAAATTTGGGGAATAAATTTAGGCGGGCTCTTTGGAAAAGTTAAAAGGGAAATTTTATTTTAGGCAATTAAGTGAGGGGAAATGTAAAATATTACATATAAATTTAACACGTGAAGTATCTTAATTTTTTGCTTTTATAAGAGGCGGAAATGAGCCGAGCCGCTCGTCAAAAGCTCAAGATCATATCAGTAAAATAATTTGAGATTTTGTCGAGTAACTAGAGTTTGTTCGAGCTGATTCTTATCGAGCTTTGAGCTCAAGCTCAAGCCTATCAAATGAAGTTAAATGTTTAATGAGTTGAGCTCAACCTTATAAAAGTTCGACTCAAGTTATTTTTGAGTTTTCGAGCTTGTAAGTGATATAGCATATGTTTTTTTTTATATTTTGTATGTAAGCGTACTAAGTGTAAATAGTTAATTATAAATGTATCGAGATTTTTGAGGCGTAGGTGAACCGAATTCGATTATTAGATTATATTTCAATTTTAATTTGTGTAAGAAAACACACCTTTACAAATAAACCGAGCTTTTCGAGTGATCAAGCTCAAGCCAAGTTCAAACTTTCTCGATCCCGGATAACATGATCAGGAGGTCCTTGCATACTTGCTTCTTAGTGTCTGTGACAAACGGTATACACCTACCAAGCTGGTGTAACCCATGCATGACTGCCTTTAATAACTTCAAATACAATTCATATAACATTCACACTATAACTATACTATACACCTACCAAGCCGGTGCAACCCATGCATGACCAGTGATAATGGCTAATTCACATGGGTCATGGGTCATGGGTCATATGCATTAGGTTATCACTGGTCACATTCAATAATGGGTATTTGACATCATATGGGTCATATGCATTAGGTTATCACTATTCACATCCATGACTGTTGATCATTGGGTAATTAACATGTGTAACGGGTCATGTGCATTAATATTGGGTTGTAGTGGCGTATAGTGTCATATATGTTTTCGACCAATACATGATTGGTGATCGACAATGGGTAATTAACATGGGTCATGGGTCATGTGCATTGGATTTTGTTAACTAAGACAAATACTATACAACATTTTATACGTTTTGTATTTTTTTTTTACGTTTTCATCCGTTTGTAACGTTTTTGTCCCTTTTTGATCGTTTTCAATTGATTTTGATCGATGTCGCAAGTTTTTGACCGACGTTGACAATTTTCGACAGATTTCGACGGATTTAGACCGTTTTAGACCGACTACGATCGATTGCGACCCTTTTCGACCGATTTCATCCATTTTGAATGTTTTCGGCAATTTTCGCTCGTTTTCATATGTTCTAAGCTTTTCTGAATGTTTTCCTCTGTATTAAAATGTTATGAAACGTTTATTACGTTTTCGTACATTTTTGTACGATTTTTTTCATTTCCATACGTCCTTCTCCTTTTTATTCGGGTTATTCGGGTCAACCCGAGTAACCCAAATACTAAATAGGGTCCCGTATCGGGTTGAAAATATTTGGCTAACTCGGGTTCGGGGTCGACCCGATTGAACCGAATAAGGATTAATGGCCGTCAATTTTTGATCTTTTGTTATACATACGGCTAATGATTTGCACACTCAAAAAAGTTATTTGCATACTCAAGGTACACTCAAGGTACAAGCGGTTGAAGCAGAGTGTTTAATACTGTACAAGTATTTAATGCACAGATGGAGTGTCCCAATCAATTTATAAAGTGTGAAAATCAATTCCCTTTCATATAAACCCTAATTTAACACACTCTAAAAAATCATAACAAATCCCAAATCAAAATCAAACTAAGTCATGTCGTCTTATATTTGTGATGATTACTGCAAATGTGACAGGCCAGCAATGGTGGTAACATCTTGGACACCATCCAACCCTGCTCGACATTTCATTTGCTTCCAAAATCGATGGGTAAGTTATCAGATACGTTTAGTTTAAAGATTATTAAGTTTAATGTTTAATATACTACATTTTTTTATTTTAGAAATCGGGTACGAAGAAATGTGAAAAATTTGATTGGTATGATCCAGAGGAGGAATGTGCTTGGTACAAGATGCATTTGTTTGAGATGTATAGCAAACTGAATCCCAATCAAAGGCATGAGGTTCAAATTGAAGTTAATCGTCAAAGAAGGATTGAAGAATTGGAGGCAGAGATGACAAATGCCTTAAAGAAAGTCAGTGTTTGGAAGTCAACACTTTGTGTTTTTGCAGTTGTGGTTTCTTTGGTACTTGCACTGAAGTAGTATAGTGTTTATGGCTAGATTGTGTGGTTTGTAGTGGCTCGTGCACCCCATCTTTTTGGTGAATGGTTAAGTGTTTGCTTGTAAATTTAACTGATCTTGATCTTTTGGCTACTCGATATCTTTTGGCAGTAATTACCCAAAATGGCACAATTTGACTATCCTGTTTGACCTTATGCAAATGAATGTATGATACGTGGGAATCGCACCAGGCTTTACCTCTCAAGGGATCTTGAGAAGCTTACAACCCCCACCAGGCAGTGTACCTGATCGTTGTAGTATAGTATAGTGACAAGTACCGGGGGATTGATCGTTCAGCTAAGAATAGTGTCGCTAGGATTAGAAAACCTAAATACTAGTTCTAAAGATGAGAGATGATTATTTTTGTATTTTTATATTTTTTAGAAAGCAAGTAAAAATCTCGGGTTTGAAGGATTTGGGCAGAATTAGTTGCTAGTCAACTAACCCAATACTAAAGATGCAATCAAAATAAAATACTAAAAATGAAAATAAACTAAATTATACTAAGGTTGTGAGCAATAAGTGGAGAAAATGTGTTTACTTAGATTTCACTACTCCCTAGATATCTTTTACACGTTAATTACTTGTTATAGTTGCGTGGATGACGGATTGTATTCCTTAATACCATTCATGGGGTGGCGCACTTAATTCCCCAATCCTATGAGTGCCTACTTCACTCCTATGTCGAGCCGGCTAAGAAGCTCCTAACATGGGATCATTAGAATTTACTCATGCATTAAATACAACCAATAAAACCTAGTGCACGTCAGTTCATGTTTCCTAAGACGTTCAAGCATGTTACCATTTGGAGATCTGCCAGTTTTCTTAAGCCTAACATCGAAATCATTCATCCAATACAACCATAAACAAGTAATCAACACATAATTAACATCTAGGTTTCATTAGATCCAAGCAAACACAAGATAGATCTAGCCTAACATGATAGAATTAAGACAAGAACAAGATATAGACAACCAACACATAGACATATTGATTGACTTAAAAGAACACTTATCTCAATTACACATGAAAGGTGTCAAGGGC
Source organism: Artemisia argyi (assembly GCA_030686995.1). NCBI lineage: Eukaryota > Viridiplantae > Streptophyta > Magnoliopsida > Asterales > Asteraceae > Artemisia > Artemisia argyi. The sequence goes on from CM060687.1 coordinate 111,070,224, forward strand.
TGAGAACCCTTGAAAAACCTGTAAAATTCGTGCCAAGTTCGTACTTAGGGTTTCTCCAAAACTTCTCTCTTTTTAATGTGAAAATTAGAAAACTATATATAGGAAATAGGGTCTGACGGCGTCAAGACAAAATTTGTGACGCCGTCATCTCGCCGCCAAAATACTCCTTGGACTGCCTTGATCCAGATCTGACGCCGTCAAGTGTTATGTGTTTCCAGGCCGTCATGCATTTTCCTCTTGACGCCCTACCTTGTGACGCCGTCAAGTCTGTACTGGACCGTCATGGAAATTACTCTTGACGCCGTCAAGATTTTCTTCTTGACGCCGTCACCTACTGTTCCCAGCAAGGAAAATTAAGACTTTGGCGTTTTCTTCACTTTTATGCTCCAAAAACGTTCGAATTGCTTCCTTTTCCAGATTTCTCTCCCAAAGTACCTAAAATCACAAAAGGAACGATTTATGGCAATATTTGATCAAATAAATTCAATTCCGGGCTTAAATGACCCCCTAAAAGTGGTTCATTTTTCGCCTCATCATATACCCTTACACTTGAGATTTGCTTGTCCTCAAGCAAATGCGCTTTTATTCTAATCAAAATACAAGTTAGGGGTCATTTAACACTAATATAAAAGTAATTACAACAAATAATCGTTCCACTAAAGACCAAAGACAAGCACAGAGGTCATATACTAGCACAACACAAATAGTGTTTAGATACTCACATCTCTCGGGTGTAATAAAGTATAAATTACAATATGGAAACGGAAGATATCTCTCACTACCTGTCATAGCAAAATAGATTACCATAGGCTTGGAAAAGGATCAAACCTCCACCACATGGCGTAAGCACCTAGGATAAACTATCAAAGAGGTCTTTTAAAGGGTTGTAACGTTAGGTGTAGTGATATGAAATACACGATTTTGTTGGATAACAATCTTGGTTAATTACATGTACAATGTGGCGTTGCTAAGCCAAGACTAGACTCGACTTAAGCTAATAAATAAAAAATAACAAAAACATAAAATGAACATAGAATGAAAAGGGATGGTAGTCTGTATGTTTTTCTCTTTTTCTCTCTTTTTTTTTTATTTTCTTTTTCTTGACTCTTTTCGATTTTTTTTTTTTTTAGACATACACTCTTACCCTACCATCCAAAATAATACATCATAGAGAATGAACATTTCCCTTACACTTGAATTTTTACATACTTTACAATTAACTAATCTAATGACTCGAATTAAGAAAATCAAAACACTTGGAGTACCTTTAAGATTAACGTACGTATGGGGGTAATAAATGATGTTCTTCCCCATTACTCCATAAAATAAGTACTTTTACCCATGAGTCCCAATTGTCCCAAAACAATATGTACAAGGATATGACTCGACTTAGCAACCATGTAATCAATTAGATTGTTAACTTAGGGTTTAACAAATAACAATAATGCACTAAAAATGAGCACATACACGGAAGGCTAAGGCGATTTGCTTGTACATTTAAGTGGGGTGTAACAAATTCTTCCTTTAAGTAAAATGCTTAAAGTTAGAAACGAATAGATAGGCTCGGAGGGGTGTACTAGGGGTTTTGTGTACTAAAAATGAGTACAACGCTAAGGTGTGGGAAAAATTAGTTGACTTAACTAGCCAAGTAATATGACTTAAATGGTCAAGTAATTATGATACGGTTTTAACACAAGGGTGATCCTAATGCCTCTTATCATGTAGTAAATCCTACTACACGAATGTAGTCTCACTAGTTGTCTCGGGATGCGTCACTAACGCAAGTTCTAGAATCTAAATGCTACCGGTACACTCATAAGCACTAATAGTAAATGCTTTTCCTATCAAATCTAAAGGCGAACCTCACATATTTGGGTGGAAAATTTTTCTGAATATACGGTTATGTGCTAGTCATACAATCTCCTATCCATGAGACGCTTGCTATGGCTAAAGTTTCACTCCTAAATGTTGTAAAAAAATTTAAATTTGGCGCTAAAATTGCACTAACAAGTATTTCTCATAGTTTTATTACACATCTACCATCAAACAAAACAAACTCAAGCAAAAGTGCATATGTAAGGTATCATCATTTTACCCTCCCCTTACACTTAAGATGAACATTGTCCCCAATGTTCAAGTAAAGAATGTAAAAGTGAAAAAGTAAAAAGAATGAAAGCAAATACTCCCCTGATTCGCTCGGTATGGATAATAAGGTGGCCAGGTTAAATCTTCCTCCAAGAAAATGAACAATCAAAGCTTCCCTTCCAAAATATAAATCATCTTCTTGTCATACATAACCTGTAAATCCTGAGAAAATAGACAAGACAACCTCGCGTAAAATCGGCGGCATCCTATATAAGTTACTAAATCCTAGAAAACAAGATAAGATATAATGCTTGTGGAATGAAGTTTGCAGATTTCCTGGAGATTATAAAACTTAATAATTCACAAAAACCATAAGACTCCGTTAGAAAAACAAAACCGGTAAAATTTCCAGATTTTTACACGTTACGCCGTCAAGAGTTAACTCGTGACACTGTCAGAAGTGACCTGCAGAAATTCTTATGTTAAGTTTCCAGAAAATTTCTGGAAAAACTTGGTCCTACTTCCTGGAAAATCCTGCAAAACTTCATTATGACTCAATACAAGCATTTGACTCTAACAAATACGAATATACATGTTCATTTAATATTGTGGAGAATCATGATCGGTTTGTTTCTTAAAAACATATTTGGGGTTTCCCCTTACACTTATCTTTTGCAAAAATACTTTTAGGTGGAGTTAAGACTAGGTCAAAACAACAAAGTAAAGTATTTCCACTTTTTAATTTAGAAAAATGATCTACCAACAATAAAAATAAAGCATACATACGGAAGCAAATAACAATCAAACAAAATAAAATCACAGAAAACATGGGTTGCCTCCCAAGAAGTGCTTGTTTTTATTCGAGTCACGAGCCAGACTCTACCCTTATTTAACAGAAATAGGGGAGGTTTTCCCTACACTTAGGATTAAGTGCGGGTGAAAGTAGCGATACACACCCTTAGGGTGAAAATATGCCACGTGAGGTAAGAGTGGTGGATGAATTATATGCTCAAAAGGGTGTGCTCCTATCATCATAACCTTACCTAGTTCACTTTGGTCAATGGGTGAGTTGAAGTTTTCTCCTAAAAAGGGATCATCTTCTATCAACTTTGAGAGACTCCTAGTTGGGAATCCATCTTGACCTAATAAACCTGGTTTAAACCCATAATGTTTCTTATGATCAATCATGAATGGGTGATGTAAGTATGTAAGGTCATGTTCCACTCCTATGTCAGCTTCCTCTCTACAAGGCTTAGAGTCCACTACCTTTATCCTAAGACTACCCGGACTATATGGTTTGATGGGTGGATCAGAACCTATCTCAATTCCTAAATTCATATCCAAGGATGGAAGATTAGGTAATAGTTTTGGTTGAGGCTCCGGTTCATCAAAACTAGGAACTTCCCTAGAACTAAGAGTAAGGTTATCATTATAAGTATTCAAACCTATATCCTCTAGTTGTGTTTGGTTCAAAGGTTCTACCTCCATTGGGATTCCTAAAGATTCTTCTACTTCTTCCGGGTAAGTCACGGGCGATGTGTGTGCCTCAAATGATGGTAGGACTTGTGGGGTATTTGGTGAGCTTATGTTATTTACTTCATCATTCCCTATGTCACGATCACCTATATCCTCAACATGTGTTTTATTATAATCTAACCCTAACATTTTCCCAAGTATCTCACGTGCTTCTCTAGGCATCTCAACTTCTATATCCGAATCATAAGGATCATCCTCAATATTATGACTACTATATACAAATTGCCCAAAAGATTCATCATCATCGATCATAAAACCTAGGTCTTTTTGATCAATGTGATCATGTTCGGCTAAATCCTCCATCACATCAAGGTCACCTATGTGTTCATTTTGTACTATGGCATTACATGACAACCACTTAGGTATCTCAACACTAATATATTCATCCCCAAACAAACTTGTTTCATGATCCTGGAAATTTATATTCAATTGACTTGTACTAATGTTTGTTGGGTTGTCTACCCTATAATAATAATGGGCACAATCTTCTATGGCATCCCATGCTTCTTCAGCACTTAATTCCCTAAAGTCCCCATTGGCAAAATCCTCAATGCGCATTTGGTCATATTGGCCAACACGATAGTAAAAGGTTCGGGTTAGGGATGCTAAAGCGAAACTATGATGAGGGAATTTTCGGAGTAAATTTCTAAAACGAGTCCATGCATCATATATGGGTTCATCTTGATATTGTTTGAAATTCGAGATGTCAATAGGGTAGAATGGCCTTTTGTGGTTGGTGGTATGGTGGATTCGTGTACTCCATAATGGCTAACGGAATAGTCAATGGAAAGGTTTTTACAAACAAAGACACAAAGAAAAGATAGGCTAAAGAAGACCTATAAATAAAAATAAAATCTTACTAGAAAGGAATCTAGCAAGTAGACCTAATAAAAAGAAATCCTAACCTAGACAATAACTATTCCCCGGGCTGCGGCGTCAAAAACTTGATACGTGGGAATCGCACCAGGCTTTACCTCTCAAGGGATCTTGAGAAGCTTACAACCCCCACTAGGCAGTGTACCTGATCGTTGTAGTATAGTATAGTGACAAGTACCGGGGGATTGATCGTTCAGCTAGGAATAGTGTCGCTAGGATTAGAAAACCTAAATACTAGTTCTAAAGATGAGAGATGATTATTTTTGTATTTTTATATTTTTTAGAAAGCAAGTAAAAATCTCGGGTTTGAAGGATTTGGGCGGAATTAGTTGCTAGTCAACTAACCCAATGCTAAAGATGCAATCAAAATAAAATACTAAAAATGAAAATAAACTAAATTATACTAAGGTTGTGAGCAATAAGTGGAGAAAATGTGTTTACTTAGATTTCACTACTCCCTAGATATCTTTTACACGTTAATTACTTGTTATAGTTGCGTGGATGACGGATTGTATTCCTTAATACCATTCATGGGGTGGCGCACTTAATTCCCCAATCCTATGAGTGCCTACTTCACTCCTATGTCGAGCCGGCTAAGAAGCTCCTAACATGGGATCATTAGAATTTACTCATGCATTAAATACAACCAGTAAAACCTAGTGCACGTCAGTTCATGTTTCCTAAGATGTTCAAGCATGTTACCATTTGGAGATCTGCCAGTTTTCTTAAGCCTAACATCGAAATCATTCATCCAATACAACCATAAACAAGTAATCAACACATAATTAACATCTAGGTTTCATTAGATCCAAGCAAACACAAGATAGATCTAGCCTAGCATGATAGAATTAAGACAAGAACAAGATATAGACAACCAACACATAGACATATTGATTGAATTAAAAGAACACTTATCTCAATTACACATGAAAGGTGTCAAGGGCTGAGAACCCTTGAAAAACCTGTAAAATTCGTGCCAAGTTCGTACTTAGGGTTTCTCCAAAACTTCTCTCTTTTTAATGTGAAAATTAGAAAACTATATATAGGAAATAGGGTCTGACGGCGTCAAGACAAAATTTGTGACGCCGTCATCTCGCCGCCAAAATACTCCTTGGACTGCCTTGATCCAGATCTGACGCTGTCAAGTGTTATGTGTTTCCAGGCCGTCATGCATTTTCCTCTTGACGCCCTACCTTGTGACGCCGTCAAGTCTGTACTGGACCGTCATGGAAATTACTCTTGACGCCGTCAAGATTTTCTTCTTGACGCCGTCACCTACTGTTCCCAGCAAGGAAAATTAAGACTTTGGCGTTTTCTTCACTTTTATGCTCCAAAAACGTTCGAATTGCTTCCTTTTCCAGATTTCTCTCCCAAAGTACCTAAAATCACAAAAGGAACGATTTATGGCAATATTTGATCAAATAAATTCAATTCCGGGCTTAAATGACCCCCTAAAAGTGGTTCATTTTTCGCCTCATCAATGTACTGGTACAAAACTACCAAAAATTACCCAAAGTGACAATCATGATTACCCGGAATTGCCCAAATTCACTTGGAGACTCTTTGACTTTTGCAAATGACAATCAAGTTTGACAATCTTTGTTTGACTTTTAACAAAGCATCATAACATAGTCAAAAAAGCAACATAACATAATTAATCAACAAAAAGATAACTTGATCATATAGTAATCGATAACTTGATTAACAAAGAAACATAACATAAGTTATCTTTTGTAGGACCATAAATAACACAACTTTATCACACCATTATAGAAGCAAAGATGAAGAAGAGATTGAAAGATGGTGACTTGATATGTATGTATATGTATTTCGTATGAGTAGAGAGAGATGTAAATGAGAGCTTTTATTCAAAGAAAACACACACAAGCACACCTTACAAAAAGAGAGGTAAGGTGCCTTTTATAGTTCCATACATAGGCTTTCTATGGGCTTGGGCTTGGGCTTGGACTTGGTTTACATGAATTATAAAAGGCTTATGTAACATAGCAAATAAAATATTAGCTTGCCAAGTCCAAGGCCCAATGACTAAACTATTACTAATCTTAACAAATGACACAAAGTTACAATAAGAGAATGACCATCACTTCTATATATATATTTTTTAATGCTAACAATCTCCCCCTAAGGGGTGGTCATTCGAATGATGCTCCACATGAGTGGGTCTTCCGTGTTCTTTGTCTTTAACTTTGTGTGTCGTTGTAGAATAGTCTTTAGTCTTTGTTCCTTCATGCTTTGTGATCTTTGATAACTGATTTTTCATTGTTCTTTGTTCCTTTGTGATGTGGAGTTATCTGCCTTTCGTCACTTCTGCGTCTGTGGTGGTTGTTTGCCATTCCGACATGCTCATACATCTTTGGACTTTGATATTCATATGCACTGATTGGTGCTAAACCACCTAACTTAAATTAACCAAAGAATGGTCAACTAAGTCAAATAGCCTAGATCAATACTCCAGGTAATATAATGTATCACCGGGTCGTTAAATCCCGTTGAGGTGTGAAATGTGACTTTAGCGTATTCGTAATCGGGTGTTATTCACAGAAAAGGGTTATGATCAAAATTATTTGGAAATTATTAACAAATATAGCTCAGGAAAGCTATGTGATTAATTACGGGAATTTGGATTACGAAAATTTGAGCTAAAACCTAAAAACGTACGTTTTAATTAAAAAACGTATACAGACGAACAAATTAAAAAGTACAACTGATGGACTGGAAGGGTTAAAAGTGTAAAATTGATATTTTTACAATCCTATTAATTAAAGAAAATTTTAAGAAAATTAAAAACTATTTTTACACTATTTAATTATTTATTATTAATTAATTACTAATTATCTATTTATTTCTAATTAAGTTAATTAGAATTACTAAAAATACTAAAAAGGCTTAGAAAATTAAGAAAAAATTTTATAAATCTAATTAACCATCATAGGAATCCTAAAAAATTGTAAAAAGTTTATTTTATGTATTTTTAAGCTAATTAACTAATTATTAATCTAATTACCTATTAAATTCTAATTAAACTAATTATATTATAAAAAATAGAAAATGAACACTAAAAATTCTAGAAAAATTTATAAAAATGTTTTAACTAAAATAAAATCTAGAAAAATTATAAAAACTATGTTATACTATATAAAATCTAATTATGCTATTTAATTGATTAATATTAATTAAAACTAAATTAAACTAAAATTAATTAGAAAAACCACTAAAAGACAAAATAAAAATCTGGAAAAATTTATAAAATTATTTTAACCTAAAATAGAATTTCTAAAAATATAAAAGTGATATATTACTTAGAAATAAATTAAAAAGAAAAATAAATTGATAAATCCTATTAAATAGAAGCTATCACTAATATTAAAGTTGGTTTTTTGGTTTTTATCTTTTTCTAAACTAATTATAAACTAAAAACAACTACTTTTAACAAAGACACTTTTATTTTAACCCAAGGAATAAGCACTTGAAGTGCTTATTGCACCCACAGTTGACTTTTGTTGACTGTGGAGTATTTTTAGCTCAAATGGTGAGGAGTGGGGTCCACAATGATTGATTTTGGTTTCTCTGAGTTAGTTACACTAGAAAAAGCAAGAATAAGCCAAACTTGTGGCTTCAATAAGCCAAAAAGCTCAAATAAGCTGTTTGCTCACTTTGTTTCTGAATCAGATTTGGGACAAGGTTTTGGGGTCAAACAAAGTGGGGTCCACTGATCTTTAGGTCAATTAAAGGGTCGACCCTTGATCCTGGGTAGGAAGGGGGTTGAATGATGCAAGGTAGGGACTGTGGGACCCACTGGGTCAATCACAAAACACCACCAAAGGTGGGGTGATGGAGGTGGTCTGCTGATACAGGGCAAGTCCTTGCCCTGCAGTCCAATTCAAAGGGCAACTTGGTCCCTTAGAAAAAATCACAAAAATGCAACAAAGATGGAAATCAAAAGTACTACTGGTAGAGATAACACACAACAATTTTCAAGTGCTTAATCACAGTACAAAAATCATGAAAAATCACCCCATTTTGATGAAAATCTGAGTATGCAGTTTTGACTTTTTTGAGAAATGTTGAGATTTGACTTTTGGGAACTTAGACAGCTGATTTTTATGATCAAACTTATTTAGTTAGGGTATATTGAAACTAATTTAAGTAAATGAACAACTTATTTAAAGATGTGATGAGTTATGGCCTTGAAAACTCACCACAGTTGACTGTGGTGAGTGATTACTTGAGTTTTGACCTTTGGGTGAGTTTGTGACCAAATAAAAAGTTCCCTGAGCCTTTATACACCTACACAACTAGTTGAGACACAGATATGCACCAATGAAATAGTAGAACAGATCAAACACCCTAGAACCAAACACCCCTTTACTAGGCAGTTAACATTACAACTCCTATTTTTAGATTACAACTCTCACTATTCTTGATCAAAATGTCATACTGAGCAATGGTAGAGTACAAATGAACAATATTAAGCTACTTTGAACAACAAAACTAAGAATTACACCCCTAACTGAATTTGCAAGATAAAACAGTTATACTAGATTTTGAAACTAAAACAATCAAACAAGCTCACAATAACTTAACTATATCTAGAATTTGATTACTCAGTAGCAAATTAACAACAATTGTAAAGCAAACAGAATTAAAATCACTACTTATGAAATCTAGTTTTGAAAAATGAAAGTGCAATGAAACTTACAATCTTCAATTCCCTAACTGAAATAGGGTAGATTCCAACCAAAGCCTGTCTTTAAGACAGGCACATTCACCACCTCAGTTCTAGCATCAATGTATACCACCCATGAATACCATATTACCCATGTTGACTTTCATTGACCATCCCATTTAAGTACTTTGAACCAGAATTTGAGTGATGAGATTCCACAATTAACTGTTGATTACTTATATTTGAGCTTATGAAACAGCTTTTAACTACTATTAACTTGAAACACTACTTGAAAAATGCTTTATTAAAACTTAAAATTGAAAAAGGATGTAAACCAAAAGAGATTCTTTCATTAACTAATAAAATAGATTACAACTTGAAAATAAGTTCTAAAACCAACTAAGTTACATAAAAATTACACACCTACTTATTTCTAGGGCTCAAAATGAGCATACATATATATCGAGATACAATTCTCACCCTCTCTTTCTTCACATGGCTCCCTGTTCCAAATTGAGAGTCCCAAAGTGCTTCTTGTTGACCAACGACCACATCCCAACCTTCAATTTAATCTCCAAGCCATCATAGCCATTGATTGGGATTTCCCGCCAAAAACAATTCGGGAAAATTTAGTGGTATTGGTGGGTGTAGGTGAGGGCATTTATGGTGGTGGAGTTGTTAGGTTTAAGCATTAATTGTGGGGGGTGAGTTGGTGAAAAGGTGGAGGGGGGGAGACAATATAGCAGGAAAACGGGGGAGTTTGTGGGGAAGACGGTCTGTTTGACCATGGTTTGACCCTTTTGACTATTTGACCTGGGGTGGGCTGGGTGGATTGGGCTTGTGGGTGGACTGGGTTTGGTTTTGGGTTTGGATTAAATAAGAAGGGTCCGGTTGGTATTATTAGCCATAGGGACCAATTTTGTAAATTTAGAAAAAGTGAGGGGCTGAAATGGAACTTATCCAAGGTAACCATAAGGACTAATGTTGCCAATAACCATAACTCCAAGAACCATTTTAGCATATTTCCAATTTTCAAAATACCAAAACTTCCCAGGGACCACTTTTGCCATTTTTGGATTTTTCAGGGACTAAATATGTAATTTTGGAAAACTTGCAACCCAAATGTAATATTTTGTGAAATTGACTTTCAAAACCTTGGGTTGACTTTTTCTTTCAAAATAAATGCTTAAGGACTAAATTTGACAAGTTTTGAAACTTGGGGGACTGAAACTGCCAATACTGTAAACTTTGTACGTTTTTTCTTTGTTTTTGCACATTTTGCTTTTAAAACACATAAAACACAATCCCTGGGATAATTTAAGTATTTTGATATCTTTTTGATTGTTTTTGTGCGTTTTGGCAGTTTAAATATATCAAAAACGATGAGTGTTTGAGCACTCATCAATCCCCCACACTGAACTATTGCTAGTCCCTAGCAATCTTTTTAGAAAACTTGATGGATTTTAAACTCTTTACCAAAAGCCATCACTTCTGGAGTAGCCAGGTGTAAGAACTGTGGCACACCTGATAACCGTGTGATTTTGAGCAAACCACCAGCTTCCAACGGATTTGTTAAGTCTTTACCAAGAGCCGTTTGCTCCTGGACTAGCCAGCATCTTGATGGACCTAGTCAACATCTTGGTGAGCTGATTACCAATTATGGATTTTCCACGGCCTTTACCACAAGCCATAATCTTGCGGGCTAGCCAACTCATTTGTTTTCGGGGAGCTGATGAACCATACAATTTTGGGCAAATTGCCAGCCGTCAACGGATTTGATTTATCTTTACCAAGAGCCGTTTGCTCCTGTATTAGCCAATCCCTTTTGTCGCTTAGACAAGGCGGACTGATTACCACAAAAAAAAAAATTTTGAAATAAAGTGAAAAATTTTTGAAAATTTTGGCCAAAAATGGGGATACTTGAAAGATATTTGCTAAAATTTGTTAGAATTCCCCCCCCCCCCCCCCCACACACTTAGAAATGAATATTGTCCTCAATATTCAAAGTCCCGGCTATTATGCCGAAGCTATGAACGTAAAAAGCCAAGATTCGAATCTAACTGCGGAAATACCAATTTTCACTTTATTTCTATATATATACAACTTTTTTTTTTTTTTTTTTGAGAGCTTTATATACATATATACATTTTTTTCAAATAGCGGGGGGTTGGCCATTCCCCCACACTCGGTGGTAGAAAATAGAAAGAATCAGAGATACGGGTGAAAACCCGTATTGTTGCTAGTTTTTGATCATCGAGTCGCTAGCTTGACTCTATCCCCGAATTCAATTGTCCTTGGGGAAAGTTTGGAGATCCGGGACGACCATGGATGGTACGTCCTCTCCAAAGTAGTGCTTTAACCGATGTCCATTCACTTTGAAGTTAGGACCGTCATTTTGAGATAATTCGACGGTACCATAAGGATAAACTTTTGTGATAGTGAATGGACCAGTCCATCGGGTTTTGAGCTTTCCCGAGAAGATCTTGAGTCTAGAGTTGAAAAGAAGGACTCGATCACCAACGTTAAAAATGCGGTTTTTGATTTTTGAGTCATGAATCTTCTTTATCTTTTGTTTATAGATCAAAGAGTTCTCGTAAGCTTGATCACGAAGTTCGTTTAATTCATTTAGTTGAACTTTTCTGTGATCACCCGCCGTTCTGAGGTCGAAATTGGCATGCTTGAGGGCCCAATAGGCTTTATGCTCAAGCTCGATCGGAAGATGGCACGCTTTCCCGTACATAAGTTTATAAGGCGTACACCCAATGGGTGTTTTGTAAGCCGTACGGAAAGCCCAAAGTGCATCATCTAATTTGTCCGACCAAGATGCACGATTCTCACCTACAGTTCTTTCCAAGATTCTTTTAATGCCCCGATTGGACACTTCGACTTGTCCACTCGTTTGAGGGTGGTACGCAGTAGAAAGACGGTGAGTCACACCGTACTTTTGCATGACTTTGTCAAACTTGTCATTACAAAAGTGCGTACCACGATCACTAATAATAGCACGTGGAGTTCCGAATCGGGCAAAAAGAGCTTTTAAAAATTTCACAACTACTCGGGCATCATTTGTGGGTAAAGCTTTTGCTTCAACCCATTTTACAAGTAGTCAACTGCCACGAGTATGTATTTGTTGCCGTGAGAGGATGGAAATGGCCCCATAAAGTCGATGCCCCAGATATCAAAGATTTCACAAACTTGAATTGCATTCTGAGGCATTTCATTCCTTTGTGAAATATTCCCGTGACGCTGACAAGCATCACAGGACTTGACCAAATCTTGGGCATCCTTGTAGATCGAGGGCCAATAAAAGCCGGAATCAAACACCTTTTTGGCGGTGTAGTTTGGATTGTGGTGGCCCCCCGTGGGACCAGCATGGCAAGCCTTTAAGATTTCAGCGGCTTCCTGACCATACACACACTGCCGGATGACTTGATCCGCGCATATCTTGAACAAATAGGGGTCGTCCCAAAAGTAATGTTTTACGTCTTTGAAAAATTTATTTTTTTGTTGGGACGACATCCCTTTCACAATGAAGTTACCCGCAAGATAGTTTGCAAAGTTGGCAAACCATGGGGTAATCGAGTCTCCACGAAATGAAACCACATTGAGGGTTTCGAGAGGAAATGTTTCATTTATTTCCTTTTTCTCGAAAGCATTTTGGTGAGGGTTTTCAAGACGGGAGAGATGATCAGCAGCTAGGTTCTCAGCTCCTTTTTTATCACGAATAATGATATCAAATTCCTGAAGGAGGAGAACCCATCGGAGGAGTCTCGGCTTTGCATCCTGTTTTGCAAATAGATACTTCAAAGCCGAATGATCCGTATACACTATGCTTTTAGTCAGAATCAGGTATGGCCGGAATTTTTCAAAAGCATACACCACAGCTAATAATTCTTTTTCAGTGGTGGTGTAATGACTTTGAGCCTCGGTCATAGTCTTGCTGGCATAGTGTATAGGCTGAAAATGTTTTGTTTTGCGTTGCCCCAAGACTGCCCCCATCGCATAATCACTAGCATCACACATGAGCTCGAAGGGCAAGTCCCAATCGGGGGCAACAAGAATCGGTGCCTCGGTAAGCCTTTTCTTTAATGTTTCAAAGGCTTCGATGCACTCAGGGGAGAAGATAAAAGGAGCATCCTTCTCGAGGAGATGGGTCATAGGCCGGGCGATTTTAGAAAAATCTTGAATAAACCTATGGTAGAAACCGGCGTGACCCAAAAAGCTCCTAACACCTTTCACAGTCGTGGGATGAGGCAATTTTGCAATGACGTCCACTTTGGCACGGTCAACCTCCGTCCCATTTTTTGAAATTTTATGGCCGAGGACAATGCCCTCTTTGACCATAAAGTGACTCTTCTCCCAATTTATACATAACTTTGTGTCTTCACAACGTTTTAGCATGCTGTCTAAATGGGAGAAACATGATTTAAACGAATCCCCAATGACCGAGAAATCGTCCATAAAGACCTCCATACTTTTCCCGATCATGTCGGAAAAAATAGCCATCATACATCTTTGAAACATGCCCGGAGCATTACATAAGCCAAATGGCATACGTTTATATGCGAAAGTTCCATAGGGGCACGTAAAAGTGGTCTTTTCTTGGTCTTGCGGGTCAATGGGAATCTGAAAGTAACCCGAGAAACCATCGAGGAAGCAATAGTACTCATTCCCCGCTAATCTCTCGAGCATCTGATCCATAAAGGGCAGAGGAAAATGATCCTTACGGGTGGCGTCATTCAATTTACGATAATCAATGCAGACGCGCCAACCCGTAACCAAACGAGTTGGAATTAATTCATTCTCCTCATTTGTGACAACGGTAATGCCACCCTTTTTTGGAACACAATGAATTGGGCTGACCCAAGGACTGTCCAAGATAGGGTAAATCAATCCGGCATCAAGAAGTTTTAAAACCTCTTGTTTGATAACCTCGTGAATTTTTGGATTCACCCTTCTTTGATGTTGGACCGCAGGTTTGAAGTCATCCTCCATTAATATCTTGTGAGTACAAAACTCAGGGTCGATGCCCTTGATATCGGAGAGACGCCAAGCAATTGCTCGCTTATGAGACTTCAAAACCTGTATAAGAGCAGCCTTTTCCTCAACACTTAAGTCTTTAGCAATTATGACGGACAATTTATCATCACCCTCCAGAAATGCATATTCAAGATGAGGCGGCAAGTCCTTAAGTTCAACCGCGGGAAAGTCATCAGTTTTCTCAACATTTTTGACTTCCTCCTTATGAAGTGTTTGTGGTAGAACAGGAAGATGAGAGGGATCTTCGTTTAATAACTTTTCAAGCGTGAGAATATCCCCCTTGAGGTCAATCTCTTGGTTATCGATTCCATCGGGAGTCGAATCACTGTTGAGATAGGCCTCAATTTCTTCTAAGATGAAGTCACTTCCCTCAAACGGAGTGAGGGAAGGAGAAGAATTGGCAATAATGGGGTGAGAAGATGGAGTGAAGTTTTCACTCGGAGAATCATCGACAAAACCTAGAACCTCTTGAGCGTACTCCTCAGACGCAACATCAATGACATCAATTCGGTTAACCGTTTCGGCGTCATAATTAGAGGAGTACCTCGAAGTTTGATCGAGGTTAAAGGTTACAGCTTCATTACCAACACGAAGAGTTATTTCCTCTTCGTGCACATCAATTAACGCACGACCCGTCCTTAAAAATCCTCTCCCAAGAATGAGAGGAACTCGTGGGTCAGCATCGAACTTAACAACAATGAAGTCAGCGGGGAAATGGAACTTTCCTACTTTCACGAATACATCTTCGGCAATGCCGAGAGGATGAGAGATTGAACGGTCGGCAAGCTCGAGAGTCATGCACGTAGGAGTGAGTTGAGGAAGAGAGAGTTTCTCCCACACTGAGTAAGGCATCAGGTTGATGCTAGCGCCAAGATCAGCTAAGGCGAAGCATTCAACCATCCCAGGGAAAACACATGGAATGAGAAATCTCCCAGGGTCTCCAAGCTTCTTCGGAAGCTTCTTTAAGATAACTGCTGAGCAGTTTTCGTTCAATGGAGTCTTTGCCATTTCGTACAATTTTTCCTTGTTGCTTAACAAGTTCTTGATCATCGATGCGAATTTGGGCATCAGGATGATAGCATCCGCAAGGCTAACGTCAAAATGCAAATCTTGAAAGATTTGATAAAATTTATCCATTTGGTGACTAGCCTTTTCGCGGAGCTTTTGCTCATTAAGTCTTGACGGGTATGGTAGTGAAGGTTTGGATTTAGGGTTTTCTCCAGGAGTTGTTGATGGTTCAAATACAACTCCCGGTTTTGGTACAAGTCCAGATTTTGGTACTATTTCTGGAACAACCTGAGGGTGGACGTGTGCGGTACTTCGTGGGCTAGTAAATTGCACCTTGTCCGTGGTTGCCTCAGGCTCAATTTCAACTTCCTCTGGGTAAAGAGGAGGAGGAATAGGAGGAACTGGCGGCTCTTCATAAGCTTTACCACTTCGTGTAGTAATAGCTTTGAGTTCACCCTTGGGGTTAACAACTGTATTAGCCGGGAGACCTCCTGACGTAGAGGGTGGAGTGAGATGATTCATAAGACTGGCAAGCATATTTTCAATCTTGCCTTGATTTTGATCAATTTTGTTGTTTGTTTGCATCAACTCACTCTTCAGCTCTTGACCCTGTTTGGTTATTGATGATTGGAAATCATTTTTCAAATTTGAGATTTGATTTTGCATTGCCCTCATTTTGGTCTCATTAACTTTGATGTAGTTATTGAGCTCGTTTGGGAGGGGATCTTGATAATTTGGAGCTGAATACCCTTGATTACCCCTTTGGGGTGGGTACTGATTGACGGGGGCAGGGTTTTGATTTTGCAAATTAGGCCCCCTTGGTGGATTAGGATTAAACCTATTTGGATTTTGAGGAAAACCGGGTGGTCCACCCTGATTGCTAGCCCGGTAATTTGGTTCCACTTGAGGACGGTATTGGTTACCTCCTTGGTTGGAATTTCCGGCTATTGCATTTACTTCGAATGGATTGCCTTCAGTGGCAGTGCAATTATAATATGAATGTGGACCACCACAAGTGACACAAACTTCTATCTTTTTAATTTCAGCTTGTGGAGAAGGAGAAGAATCTTTCTTGCTTTGGGCGAGAACAAATGCATGGACAGCTTCCGTGAGTTTATCAAGTCTAGCATCGGTGCTAGACTGAGCCACGGGCGATGAAGAAGAAGGAACAACATCCCTTTGAGAAACAACCGATCTGCTTCGGGGAATGCGGGCCTTAGATTTATTCTCAATGATCTCTAAAGCATCCTTTGTGGTGCGATTCAAGAAGTTACCTCCAGCGGAGGAATTTAGAGAGTCTTGATCGGATTGGCTTACACCATTGTAGAAAGTATCAAGTGTCATGAGATCAGAGAAACCGTGGTGAGGGCATTTTCGGAGCAATTCCTTGTAACGATCCCATGCCTCACTAAAGGATTCATCAAATTTCTGTGTGAATTTCATGATCTCGTTCTTGAGACTTGTGGTTTTGGAAGGAGGAAAGAATTCATTCACGAACTTTTTCACAAGATCTTCCCATGTCTCAATAGATCGTGGAGGTAGCTTTTCAAGCCAAATCCGGGCTTGTCCCTCCAGGGAGAATGGGAAGAGAAGAAGTTTGATTGCATCACAGGGGACATCTTTGCATTTGATGGTGTAAGTGATTTTATTGAACCATCGAATGTGATCTTGAGGATCGTCCCTCTCATAACCGTAGAATTGACGTGATGTGGCCAGATTTATTAATCCTGTTTTAAGCTCAAAATTATCGGCCATGATTGTTGGAACAACGATAGCATCTCCGTAACCCTCGACGGGTGCTTGGAGAAGCTCGTTCATAGTGGGTTCAGCTGCCATGATGACAGCTGGAGGTGGAACAGTACGGATCTCAGATCCGACTGTTGGTGCAGAACGTCTACGAGGTCTTCGAGGTTTCCGAACCAGCTCACGTAATGGGCTAGTGGACCTTGAAGAACGAGTGCATAAATTGATTGGTGCTAAACCACCTAACTTAAATTAACCAAAGAATGGTCAACTAAGTTAAATAGCCAAGATCAATACTCCGGGTAATATAATGTATCACCGGGTCGTTAAATCCCGTTGAGGTGTGAAATGTGACTTTAGCGTATTCGTAATCGGGTGTTATTCACAGAAAAGGGTTATGATCAAAATTATTTGGAAATTATTAACAAATATAGCTCAGGAAAGCTATGTGATTGATTACGGGAATTTGGATTACGAAAATTTGAGCTAAAACCTAAAAACGTACGTTTTAATTAAAAAACGTATACAGACAAACAAATTAAAAAGTACAACTGATGGACTGGAAGGGTTAAAAGTGTAAAATTGATATTTTTACAATCCTATTAATTAAAGAAAATTTTAAGAAAATTAAAAACTATTTTTACACTATTTAATTATTTATTATTAATTAATTACTAATTATCTATTTATTTCTAATTAAATTAATTAGAATTACTAAAAATACTAAAAAGGCTTAGAAAATTAAGAAAAAATTTTATAAATGTAATTAACCATCATAGGAATCCTAAAAAATTGTAAAAAGTTTATTTTAGGTATTTTTAAGCTAATTAACTAATTATTAATCTAATTACCTATTAAATTCTAATTAAACTAATTATATTATAAAAAATAGAAAATGAACACTAAAAATTCTAGAAAAATTTATAAAAATGTTTTAACTAAAATAAAATCTAGAAAAATTATAAAAACTATTTTATACTATATAAAATCTAATTATGCTATTTAATTGATTAATATTAATTAAAACTAAATTAAACTAAAATTAATTAGAAAAACCACTAAAAGACAAAATAAAAATCTGAAAAAATTTATAAAATTATTTTAACCTGAAATAGAATTTCTAAAAATATAAAAGTGATATATTACTTAGAAATAAATTAAAAAGAAAAATAAATTGATAAATCCTATTAAATAGAAGCTATCACTAATATTAAAGTTGGTTTTTTGGTTTTTATCTTTTTCTAAACTAATTATAAACTAAAAACAACTACTTTTAACAAAGACACTTTTATTTTAACCCAAGGAATAAGCACTTGAAGTGCTTATTGCACCCACAGTTGACTTTTGTTGACTGTGGAGTATTTTTAGCTCAAATGGTGAAGAGTGGGGTCCACAATGATTGATTTTGGTTTCTCTGAGTTAGTTACACTAGAACAAGCAAGAATAAGCCAAACTTGTGGCTTCAATAAGCCAAAAAGCTCAAATAAGCTGTTTGCTCACTTTGTTTCTGAATCAGATTTGGGACAAGGTTTTGGGGTCAAACAAAGTGGGGTCCACTGATCTTTAGGTCAATTAAAGGGTCGACCCTTGATCCTGGGTAGGAAGGGGGTTGAATGATGCAAGGTAGGGACTGTGGGACCCACTGGGTCAATCACAAAACACCACCAAAGGTGGGGTGATGGAGGTGGTCTGCTGATACAGGGCAAGTCCTTGCCCTGCAGTCCAATTCAAAGGGCAACTTGGTCCCTTAGAAAAAATCACAAAAATGCAACAAAGATGGAAATCAAAAGTACTACTGGTAGAGATAACACACAACAATTTTCAAGTGCTCAATCACAGTACAAAAATCATGAAAAATCACCCCATTTTGATGAAAATCTGAGTATGCAGTTTTGACTTTTTTGAGAAATGGTGAGATTTGACTTTTGGGAACTTAGACAGCTGATTTTTATGATCAAACTTATTTAGTTAGGGTATATTGAAACTAATTTAAGTAAATGAACAACTTATTTAAAGATGTGATGAGTTATGGCCTTGAAAACTCACCACAGTTGACTGTGGTGAGTGATTACTTGAGTTTTGACCTTTGGGTGAGTTTGTGACCAAATAAAAAGTTCCCTGAGCCTTTATACACCTACACAACTAGTTGAGACACAGATATGCACCAATGAAATAGTAGAACAGATCAAACACCCTAGAACCAAACACCCCTTTACTAGGCAGTTAACATTACAACTCCTATTTTTAGATTACAACTCTCACTATTCTTGATCAAAATGTCATACTGAGCAATGGTAGAGTACAAATGAACAATATTAAGCTACTTTGAACAACAAAACTAAGAATTACACCCCTAACTAAATTTGCAAGATAAAACAGTTATACTAGATTTTGAAACTAAAACAATCAAACAAGCTCACAATAACTTAACTATATCTAGAATTTGATTACTCAGTAGCAAATTAACAACAATTGTAAAGCAAACAGAATTAAAATCACTACTTATGAAATCTAGTTTTGAAAAATGAAAGTGCAATGAAACTTACAATCTTCAATTCCCTAACTGAAATAAGGTAGATTCCAACCAAAGCCTGTCTTTAAGACAGGCACATTCACCACCTCAGTTCTAGCATCAATGTATACCACCCATGAATACCATATTACCCATGTTGACTTTCATTGACCATCCCATTTAAGTACTTTGAACCAGAATTTGAGTGATGAGATTCCACAATTAACTGTTGATTACTTATATTTGAGCTTATGAAACAGCTTTTAACTACTAATAACTTGAAACACTACTTGAAAAATGCTTTATTAAAACTTAAAATTGAAAAAGGATGTAAACCAAAAGAGATTCTTTCATTAACTAATAAAACAGATTACAACTTGAAAATAAGTTCTAAAACCAACTAAGTTACATAAAAATTACACACCTACTTATTTCTAGGGCTCAAAATGAGCATACATATATATCGAGATACAATTCTCACCCTCTCTTTCTTCACATGGCTCCCTGTTCCAAATTGAGATTCCCAAAGTGCTTCTTGTTGACCAACGACCACATCCCAACCTTCAATTTAATCTCCAAGCCATCATAGCCATTGATTGGGATTTCCCGCCAAAAACAATTCGGGAAAAGTTAGTGGTATTGGTGGGTGTAGGTGAGGGCATTTATGGTGGTGGAGTTGTTAGGTTTAAGCGTTAATTGTGGGGGGGGGGGGTGAGTTGGTGAAACGGTGGAGGGGGGGAGACAATATAGCAGGAAAACGGGGGAGTTTGTGGGGAAGATGGTCTGTTTGACCGTGGTTTGACCCTTTTGACTATTTGACCTGGGGTGGGCTGGGTGGATTGGGCTTGTGGGTGGACTGGGTTTGGTTTTGGGTTTGGATTAAATAAGAAGGGTCTGGTTGGTATTATTAACCATAGGGACCAATTTTGTAAATTTGGAAAAAGTGAGGGGCTGAAATGGAACTTATCCAAGGTAACCATAAGGACTAATGTTGCCAATAACCATAACTCCAAGAACCATTTTAGCATATTTCCAATTTTCAAAATTCCAAAACTTCCCAGGGACCACTTTTGCCATTTTTGGATTTTTCAGGGACTAAATATGTAATTTTGGAAAACTTGCAACCCAAATGTAATATTTTGTGAAATTGACTTTCAAAACCTTGGGTTGACTTTTTCTTTCAAAATAAATGCTTAGGGACTAAATTTGACAAGTTTTGAAACTTGGGGGACTGAAACTGCCAATACTGCAAACTTTGTACATTTTTTCTTTGTTTTCGCACATTTCGCTTTTAAAACACATAAAACACAATCCCTGGGATAATTTAAGTATTTTGATATCTTTTTGATTGTTTTTGTGCGTTTTGGCAGTTTAAATATATCAAAAACGATGAGTGTTTGAGCACTCATCATGCACGTAGTTCCCTTTCTTTCACTTTGATCTTTAGTCTTTACACTTTGTAGATTCTTCTTTTTGGCGTAGAATCTTTCTTTGAACTTTGTGTTGTATAGATTTTTTAGGGAGCTTTCTTTAACTTCCAGATGTATGTATGAGCATGTGGAATCTGTCGCCATGGAGATGAAGTGTCCCTGCATATAAACAGTTAGCAATAAAACATCTGGTACTTACAGATAAGAATTAGAGGTCGTTAACAGCATAGTGTGAAGACTTCTTCTAACCCTTACCAAGGCCGTTCCCATGTCAGATACTCTCGAGAGAGCTTACAAGACCTACTAAGTAGCTCAATGACTGGGTGAGTCGCTGGGGATCACTCCACAACTGTAGACCATTTGAGACCACCGCGAACACTAAGCGTAACCCATAAAGAATTACTGAAGTGACCTGCTGTCAGGGCTGTTTGATGTTGACCCTGGCAGGAATTTCCATTCAATCATTGAGAATCACAAAAGTGAATCCTTTCATAAATGTTCTGGCAGATTGCTAAGATCTGCGTAGGACTCTAAAGTTTACATCTGGTGTCCTTAATGTTTGAACAACCAGTGTAGAAATATCATGTGTTCCTATGATATCTTTTGATGAATCTCGGGGCTCTAGACTCGATAAGTGCACATTTGGTTTCCTATGCGGAGATTAGGGAGAGGTCTCCTGTTTCAATATCAACCATCTCTAAGAGATAGGTCGATAGATTACACCGGTTCCCTGTGAGAATGAAACAAGCTCTTTTAAAAGAACTTGAGTGGTTAAGAAGGTTTAGTGCAGTGCGCCACTAGGTCCATGACGTCTTTATCTACAATACCGGTGTCACCTTAGTAACAACCAGTAGCATATGAGTTGAACCCGGTGTCTGCCCTAAGGTTGAACATTTGGAGGGCTATTTCTTTTCACCCTTTTTCACATCATTTCTTTTTAATTCTTCAACCCCTTCTTTCTCCTTTCTTTTTTTCTCCTTTTTTTCAATCATACCTAAGGGCTTCTAATATTAATCTATTTGATTTGTCCTTGGGTAGATCCCTCCGGCTCTGGCGGATCATAGGACGGTTTTACCTAACCTTAGTCACCTTATAACTCCATGACTATCCTATTGTTGCCAAGAAACCATTTATTGAAAATCTCTCAAAGTGTTTATGATCATAAAACACATTGTTGACACTTCGAGAGTTTTGCATTTCTTTTGAAGGACTCCCCCTTCACATGTGCTCATGAATATTTAAGAAATTTACACATGCGAGAGGAGTTTGCACTTTTTGAATTGATCCACTTTCAGCGAACATGACCGATTCGAGACACGCTTACATCACTAGTTAGACTAGCTTGAAATTATTACCCGTCCTGGTCAAGTCCAAAGAAAGTCTCTCGATACGGTACACTCTACTCAGACAAGTCCTATTCGAGACACGCTTACATCACTAGTTAGACTAGCTTGAAATTATTACCCGTCCAGGACAAGTCTTTTCGATTACTGACATTTTAAGCTTCGTCAATTCATTGGTACTTACTGAGTCGAGCTCTTCTGAGATTCATTCACAAACTTTAAACATCTTTGATCACATTTTAATCATGTCTTCTCCCCCTCAAAAATAGCATAACATGATATTTTTGTTATCAACTGATTAAGAAAAAACTTTTGGAGAGAAAGACAGATTTTGCATGAATTTGGAACATTTTGTGTTTGTACTCATGAGGGAGTTATCTTGAGCACTCATTTTGAGAGATTTTGAGAAAATCTTTTGAACAATCTTGAAAAAGTGCGCAAGAATTTTGTTGGAAAACGAGTTTATGCATGAAATCTTTTTCATTTGTTTAGACTCGAACTTTTTGAAAAAGAGTTCGTCATTGAACGTACGAGTCCTTGATTTGAAAATAATCAGAAGTCATCATTCGGGTCCGGGTTTCGTACTGATGCATACGAAAGCCATAGTGAAGAAACTTTTGAGAAACGACATGTTTTAGAAAAACATTAAAAAGAACTCCCGCTCAAGCATCTGTACATGTCTGTATCATTGTTGAATGACATTTCTAGAAACGTACAGAATATTGATTTATACGACAGACATGTCGTGAGAAGAATATTTTTGGATTTTTTTTTTTTGATTTTATTTTGTTTTTGTATTTTTTGAAATTTTATATTTTTGTATTTTGTTTTTGTTGGTTTTTCAAATTTTGTATTTTGTTTTTCAAAAATATTTACAGCGAAGCGATTTTGAAATCATTTTTCAAGAAGATTCGAGAAGACGTTCTAGCTCCTCAGGAGTTAGGCTTCACATGCCAATTCGTCGAACTAAATAGTCAAACCGTTCTTTTGGAAGGGCTTTAGTGAATAGATCGGCGAGTTGGTAGTCAGTCTTAACGAAAAATAATTCAACAGTACCCTCTTCCACGTGTTCTTTGATGAAATGGTAGCAGACTTTGATATGCTTCGTCTTAGAATGATGTACGGGATTGCACGAGATGGCTATGGCACTTTTTGAGTCACAATACATAGGTATTCTGTCAAAAGTAAAGCCATAATCTGTTAGCTGTGTCCGCATCCAAAGAACTTGGGCACAACACGCAGATAGAGACACATACTCGGCTTCGGCTGTTGATAGCGCAGTACAATCCTGTTTCTTTGACGACCAGCTTACAAGCTTTTCACCCAAAAATTGTGCTCCACCTGATGTACTCTTAGCTGTAACTTGATCACCAGCATGGTCTGCATCTGAAAATGCTGTTAGATGAAATCCTGAATCCTTCGGATACCAAAGTCCCATGTTAATGGTGCTTCGTAGGTACCGAAAGATCCGTTTAACCTCTTTGAGGTGAAGTTCGGTAGGCTTTGCCTGAAACCGTACTAATAAACATACAGCAAATTGAATATCGGGTCGACTAGCAGTTAGGTACATGAGAGAACCGATCATGCTCCGATATTTTTTCGGATCGGTAGGTTTTCCAAACAAATCAGCACCTATTTTTGGTGAAGTGACCATTGGTGTACCAACAGAATCACAGTTTTCTATTCCATGTTTTTTCAAAATCTCTATTGTATATTTAGCTTGATTGATAAAAATACCACGAGGGGATTGATGGATTTGTAAACCAAGAAAGAATTTTAGTTCCCCCATCATGGACATTTCAAATTTGCTTTTCATGAGATTTTCAAAATGTTTTGAATGGTTAGGACTGGTTGATCCAAAAATAATGTCGTCCACGTAAATTTGAACGATCAAAATGTCATCTTTGAATTTTTTGATAAAGAAGGTGTCATCAACCGTTCCTTTTGTGAAATTGTTTTTAAGCAAGAAAGATGATAGTTCGTCATACCACGCTCTTAGAGCTTGTTTTAAACCATAAATTGCATTCTTAAGCTTGTAGACGTAGTCTGGATGATCTTTGTCGATGAATCCCTCTGGATGACTCACATACACTTCTTCTTTCAGAGTTCCATTCAAGAAAGTTGTTTTAATGTCCATGTGATAGACTGTGATGTTTTTGTGAGCTGCATAGGCTAAGAAAATCCGGACTGCTTCAAGTCTAGCTACAGGCGCGAATGATTCCTCGAAATCTATCCCTTCTTCTTGTGGATAACCTTTAGCCACGAGATGAGCTTTGTTGCGAATAACAGTCATTTCCTCATCCAGTTTGTTCTTCCACAACCACTTGAGATCAAGAACACGTTTATCAAGTGGTCGTTCAACAAGTTCCCAACTATCATGTAACAAGTATTGAAGAAATTCCTCCTGCATCGCTTCAATCCAAGGGTTTTCTGCCATTGATTCCCGAATGTTTTTTGGTTCTTTAAGGCTGATTGAGCAAATGTAGATGCACAATTCGAAATCAGTGGCAAGTTGTCTCCTTGTCTGAACTGGCTTTGAAGGTTCACCAATAACATGTTCTATTGTATGGTCTTTTGTCCATTGAAACGTAGAAGGGTACCTTGGGTGTAACGAATGTGTGTTAGATGGTTCTTGTAACCTTGAAGAAGATTCAGCAGAGGCTGTTGGAAACGGGTTTTCAAATACTTCTTCTTCTTCTTCTAACGTAACATCATTTGAATTATTTGTTGGTTCTTCTTGAAAATTTGTGTTTTGGTTTTGCTCAACAACTCTTGGTAGAACAGTCTCAAGTACTGGAGTTGCTTGAGTAGATGTAGATGATGTTGATGTAGTTGGTGCTTCAGCTCCGATTGTAGTAGATGCATCTTGTGATGGTGGTGGTGGTTGATGATTTTAAGCGGGTGCAGCGGAATGTTGTGGAGATGCATTTGTCGAAGTTCCACCATAATACTCATCAAACATTAACTCGAACAAATTTTCCAGTTCTTATTCTGAAGGTTTATCCGTGTTTGTTGACTGAGCTCCTTGAGGTACGAGTCCTGAACTGATGTGTCCAGAAGTCTGCATGTTTGGTGCGGGTCCTAATCCGTTTTGATTAGAAGCCATCAGATTAAGCGTGGGTTCTAGAGCGTATCTCTCAGAAGCCATTTGTGAAATCTCGTCAAACTTCACGTTCATCGTCTCCATTATCCTTTTTGTTCTTCTATTATACACCCTGAATGCCCTCGAGTTTTCTGAATATCCAATGAAGATTCCAATATCACCCTTAGCTTTTAACTTTCCTAGATCTTCTCTATCATTCGTCGGATAGCACAAAGCGCCAAATACGTGAAGATAAGAGATGTCAGGTTTACGGTTGTTCACTATCTCATATGGGGTTTTATTGAATCTTGGATGGACTAAGGATCGGTTTTGAGTAAAACAAGCAGTGGCTACAGCATCAGCCCATAAGAATAGAGGTGTACTAGAAAAAATCAGCATTGTGCGAGCAGCTTCCACAAGAGTTCGGTTTCTTCTTTCAACTACCCCATTCTGCTGTGGAGTTCTAACAACTGATGTTTGGTGTGTGATTCCAACATCTTCAAGGTAAGTTCTTAACTCCTGGTTTGTAAATTCTGTGCCATTGTCTGTTCTTATAATCCTTACTGGAGCTTGAAGTAGAACTTGAATACGCTTCAGAAAGGTGATGATGATGCCTGGTGCTTCGTCTTTTGATCTCAAAAACTTTACCCAAGTATATCTTGAATAATCATCAACAATAACGAGAATATACTTTTTCCCATTAATGCTTTCAACTCTCATTGGGCCACATAAGTCCATGTGCAACATATGTAACCTTGCTTCCGAACTAGGTACGGTTTTGGGTTTATATGATGCTCTTTTACTTTTTCCTTGTTCGCATGATGGACATAAGTGTTCCTTGGTGTATTTGAATTTAGGAAGTCCGGTGACGATGTTGTCTTTGGCTAACTTGTTGATGGTGTCGAAATTGAGATGGGATAAACGTCTATGCCACAGCCAGGACTTAGTTTCGGTTGCCCTTGTCATAAGACAAATTGGTGATCTAGAAGCCATTTGGTTGATGTCGATAGCATACAAGTTTGTACCACGATTACCAGTTAAGAGATCATCACCAACCAAATTTCTAATAAAAATCGTGTTTCTTCTGAATGCCACTTCTAAATCTGCATCACAAAACTGCCCAACTGAAAACAAGTTGTGTCCCAACCCTTCGACGTAGTAAACTTGAGTGATTAAAAAATTCCCAAATTGAAGATCTCCATAACCCTGAATAGCTGCTACATGATCATTTCCAAATCGTACAGTTCCCATAAATTTCCAGACGAAATTGATCAGCAGCTTTAAATTCCCGGTCATGTGCTTGGAGCAACCCGAGTCAACGATCCAAAGACATATTTCGATAACCTGCCAAGAACAAAAGAGTTTGTATTTGGAAACCGTTTTGAATTTGGTTCCATGGGGTTAGGAGTAAAAGCAGAATCACACTCATAGACAGTTGCTACTTGATTAGCTTGAGTTATTTCTAATTTGCCGTTCTTAAGAGTGAACTCTCTACCCGTCAGAATCCACATACAAAACTTAAGATAGTTCCTAGGCATTCGACTAATAGTGGTAGTCCTAAATCGTGCAACTAATCTTTCTATAGATCTGGATCTAGCACTAGGTCTTTTTGGAACATTCTTCTGTTCAGGCGTAACATACACATTCTTAGAAACACATTCATCATGAACATCATTAATTAAACATTTCTTGCATATTAAACAAACAGATTCATTACATGCATTAGAAACAGTACGCTCGACATTACATTCAGATGAAACATGTCTCTTATTACAAAGCGATAAATTCCTAGGGTGTTCTTCTACTTCTTCAACTTTATTCTTGCTACTACTCTTAGAAACAGGCGAGACTCTATTGTTCCTTGTATTGCTCCTAGGCTTTAGTCTGCTGCTCCTAGAGGTGCTTTCTAATCCTGTAGAAGGTAAGGCACACACATTAGGATTTATATTGTTGTCCGTTTTAGCATCCCTAGATTCTTTAGAATTAGCCTTTATGCACTTGTCATTTGTCTTAGATGTTGAGGCAGATGCACTAGTAGGACTAATCCTAAAAAGGCCAGGTGCAATCACTTTTGGTGTTTCGACAACCGCTTTTCCTTTATCAACAATCTTAACATATTCACTTTTCTTTGGCAAGGGTGTTGGACTGACTGGTTTTGTCAAATCCTTTTTCTCATCGACTTTAGGAGCAAACCTTGAAATTGACATTTTTGGTTTTTGAACTGTGTTTGAAACATTTGGTTTCTCCGAAGTCAATGGTTTTGCAAACTTAGTTTCCTCACCCTTTCCTTTTTGACTTTCAAGTTGAGCCCTCAAAAGATCATTTTGCTCTTTCATGTTTTTTAAGTCACGCTCATACGACAATTTGTCATACTTGCATTCTTCCTTTTTCCGATCAAGTTGTTTAAAATATGACACATTTTCTTTTTCAAGCTTTATAAGAGCATTTTCATATTTTGAAACAATTGCGGAGGTCTCAGCTCTTAGTCGTTCGTCGTCTTGAACAGAATATGTTTATAAAATGATGGACATAATGTCAGTGGTCATAACAGCTTCGAAGAGAGAATCATTTAGGTTTTCCAAAACATTCAAGTTTTCACGAGTATCATTAGCTTCGTTTACCAGGGATTTGTGGTCCTTGATAAAGTCGGCCATTTCTTTTAAGAAAGCTTGTTCAAAATGGATTACTCTTGCACTGATGTTATTCAGTGGGATAGTAATTTCGTTTTGAAACACCTTTTTCTGTTCGATATGAAAACTAGAATGCCAGTTGTTAATATTGATGGTAGTTTTCGATGCAACAATATTTTGAAGTTCTTGAATTCTCTTTTTAACGTCATCAAGAATTTCTCTAGCCTCACTTGTATTAAAAGTGTTGTTAGAGGACATTTGTTCGATTTTTGAAAGAGATTTGGAAACAACTTTCTTTTTAGACAAGAATTTCGCAAATGGTCATTTTATGGAAAACGAAGATGGTTCTGTTTGTGTAACAAAAGTGATTCCCGAAAGTTTGTTCAATTTGTTGTAATCAATGGGTTTCAAATCCTTTTGTTTCATTTTATTTATGCTCTCTTCGACATGTTCTATCGTTAGTACTGAATCCCGAACGACGGGGAGGATCATGTTTGGTGTAAATCACATTACCGTTGTACAAAACATTATGTTCTTGCTGAGCTTTCTTGAGATTACAAGGGGTGTTGTTACCAAGAGCCATTTTATGTTTCGTATGGTAAATCGGATTAGTTTGATTTGAAATCATTTTCATTGTTTGACTCGACTGATCCGACTTAACCACTAATTCTTCTAAATGTGCAATCATGTGTTCTGACTCTACGATTTCTTCCAAAAGTTTATTTTCTTTCTTTGAAAAGTCCTTTTTCAACTCATCCATTTCTATTTCAAGATTGGTATAAGCTGTTTTTTGTTTAGAAAGTTGGTTTTGTAAATCAAAAATTTCCGCGTTTAAAGATTTTATCTTTTTGAAAGAATTAACATCAAGTGTATCAAACTTGAGTTGCAATTGATGTTCCCTTGAAACGGAATTTTGATAACCAGTTTCTAATTCAGACAATCTTTTGTTATGAAATTCAAAAGCTTTAACGGTTGCTTTGTAACTCTCAAGCTCAGCGGTCAATTTAACATTCGCGGCCTTAACATCGCGATTGACCTTTTGCACATTCTTAATTTCAATACGACAATTATTCAATAATGATTCAAACAAAGCACGTGTTTCCTCATCATTCTCAGCATGCTGTGAAACGAAGCCTCCATTATGATTCACATCTGGAGTCGCTGAAGGAGTATTGCTACTACTTGGTGTGTCCAGGTATGTAGCATAAGTGGGTGCTAGCTTCTCAGAATGTTGTTCCTCATGAGGAGACATATCAAATATATCATTATTGTGACATGTGTTGAAGTTTGATACCTCAGATGGTGCATTGGTGTCATAAACAGGAAGTGTGTCAGAATCCGTGTAATACTTAGCTTCTTGAAGATTCGCCATGAATATGCAGTTCACATCGATATCCTCTCTATCTTCCATGTCATCCATAAGAGCCATAAAATCATTCTCCTCTGCATTCAACTGAAACCCTGCCTTTGCCTTTTGTGCCAGCATCACTGCTTTCTGCAAGTACTCTAGATCTTTTTTGTTCGGCTTAGTAGGACAGTTCCTTGCTATATGACCTACACCCTGACAGTTGAAACACTTTACCAGATTACCCTGATTCACATTTCCCAAATTCCCAACTACTGGAGCTGCAACATTTCTATTCTGATTACCCATTGCCTGATTACCAACATTCTGACCCCTCTGGTTTCCAACAAACTGACCCAACTGATTCCCTGCATACTGACCATATTGATTCCCTGCAAACTGACCTGCATTCTGATTTCCTGCATACTGACCTGCATTCTGCATATTCTGATATCCCTGCAGATTCCCATAAACTCCAACCATTTGGCCTCCGTTGCTCATATTGAAACTCGGTTGAGCAATCTGCTTGTTGCGAGTATTCGATGATATCCTTTGGTTGTTGTTTGTTGGTGTAGAATATCGTCCTTGGAATATTTTTGACTGAAAAGCAAACGCTTGAGTCAATGCTGCATTAACTTCATCATTGTCAGTGAATTCCGGTTCTTGGAATTGTCGGTATTGCTGTTTTGGAATAACTTGTTGTTGTTGTGGGTAGAATTGTTGTTGGTAGACCGGTGTTGGTTGTTGAATGCATGATGGTTGCATGTAGTTGTGAATAGGTGATGATGGTTGTAGAGTGTTCACTTGTAATGGTGTTGGTGTATTAGCAATTAGTGCGAGAGGATCATGATTCTTTGCCAATCTTTCTTTCCTAACTTCATTAGCCTCAGCTTGGTTTTGCTTCAGAAAATCATAGAGTTGATCATAATTCACATTATGTAAATCCTTTGTTTGATTGAAAATTGTAACATAACGACCCCATTCTTCTGGAAGGTTATTGAGGAATTTGATGTTTGTTGCAATTGTTCGTGGTGTCAACTTGTTTCTGATTAACTCATTCATCAAAGTGCAAAACCTTGTGTAGTAAGATTCAATCTGTTCACCTTTAGTGGATGTAAAGTTCTCCCATTGAGTAAGAAGTTTGTTCTCAACATCTTGTTGTCCAATTTCTGTTCCATGACATATCCTTCTTACACGTTCCCACATAGCATAAGTAGTTTCACAGCTGTCGACCGCAGCAAAGATCTCCCGTGGTAATCCAAGTTGGATTAAATGCATTACCATATCATCAGCTTTGATCTGCGTCTTGTCTTCATCAGTGTAATCTGCTTCTGTTTGTATATGCACTAATGGTTCAGTAGGAGGTGTTGTATTTGGATTGCCTTGAATTTGAACTTGTCTTGGCTAAAATGGACCGTTTTCTATGGATTTGATCATAAGGTGACCGTTATCCTTTGTTTTGATGTAACGAAGCATGCGGCTTGTTCATGGGAGATATCCACCTTTTTCAAGCATTGGAGGTCGGTTTTCCGCACCGGCTGCATGAATGTCTTTCTGAGTTGCCATTGATGAAGTGTAGATGGTTAAAGTTGATTCTTGGATCGTTCCAACGAAATAGGAGTAGAGTTTAGAGTAAGTTGATGCAAGTATTTATGGTGAAAATTTTGACCTAAAACATTAAAACCTCAATAACTTCTTCTCGGAGCGTTTTTAGGTCTCGAAACATCGCTTGAATCGATAAATCCATTCAGCATGTCATTCTTCTCTGTCTCACGGTCGTTTTAATAGCTGATTCGTCGAAAACGGAGTTACGGTTCAAAAGTTATGGCCTTTTGAAGTTTGGTCGTCAAAAACCTCACTTTTGTCAAAATTCTCAAAACTTTGTTGTGTTCTCGAAACTTTGGATTAACGAAACTTTGTATTTGCGAAACTTCTGGATTGCGAAACTTCTGATTGCGAAACTTTGTGTGTTCTCGAAAGTTTGAGTAATCTCGAAACTTTGCAGTGTTTGCGAAAATTATGATTTTTCGAAAATTTTGCAGTGTTCTCGAAAATCTTGATTTTTTTCGAAAATTTTGCAGTGTTCTCAAAAATTTTGATATTTTTGAAAACCCAATCACACAAAGAAATCTCGAAATTATACAATTTTGAAATTTAGCCAAAAGTCGAAGTAATTTCTTTCTTATACAAGAGAGAAAATATCTAGTATCTAACTGTAAGCACGAAAGAAGTCGTTTCTTGTGTTCTCGAAAAGCAGTCAATATGTGATTTCGAAATTATGGTAGTGATTTCGAAATATTGGCAGTTTTTTTGAATAAGCTTAAAGCACACCCAAATGACGTTTGCAATCCAAGATTCTTGTACTTCTAGGCTAAAAAACACCAAAACTTTAAAAAAGTTGCAAACTTGATGATTTTTAAGAAACTTTTTCGTGATCTAGAAAACAAGTACAAAAACTAAATCGAATTTTTAAGCTATAAATCTTCAAAAAGATTTAAACTTTCTTGTTAGAAAAGGTTTATAACACTAGTTTGTAATCAAAAAAGTGTTAAAAACCAAGAAAAACAAGAAAAGTAAGAAACTTTTGATAAAAAAAACTCTTGTAGAAAGCTTAAAAAGAACGACCCAAACAAACTCCTAACACTCCTAAATCATTGTTAGGCGATTGATACCACTTGTAGGACTTTAAATAACACAACTTTATCACACCATTATAGAAGCAAAGATGAAGAAGAGATTGAAAGATGGTGACTTGATATGTATGTATATGTATTTCGTATGAGTAGAGAGAGAGATGTAAATGAGAGCTTTTATTCAAAGAAAACACACACAATACACACACAAGCACACCTTACAAAAAGAGAGGTAAGGTGCCTTTTATAGTTCCATACATAGGCTTTCTATGGGCTTGGGCTTGGACTTGGTTTACATGAATTATAAAAGGCTTATGTAACATAGCACATAACATATTAGCTTGCCAAGTCCAAGGCCCAATGACTAAACTATTACTAATCTTAACAAACGACACAAAGTTACAATAAGAGAATGACCATCACTTCTATATATATATTTTTTAATGCTAACATCTTTGAACACAAAAACATTAAACTTCAAAGAAACATAACATAAGTTTTCTTCGAGTCACGGTCAAACATTTGTTCCCTCGGGTCAAAACCCGATCCCAAATCATTGTTGGAAATATTGAGTTTGGAAGTTTATTATTCATAAAGCATGAGATACAAGTAGTTGTTGCATCAACTCATTGTACTTGGTAAAAGGAAAGCGGAGACTTTTGCATACCATACTCAATTCCTTATCTTTAGGAACAGTTTTAAAATATCTTCAATTCACAGTATGATTTAGGCACCTTCGGTCGATCCCTTTTCCCGCCAAAAGTCTTGGGAACCGTTCATATACCTCTCCAGCCTATTTATACCTCTCTATTGTATATATACCAAATAACACACACAAACACATATATAACTTTCAAAGAGAACTTCAACAATGGCAGCAAATGGTAACTTTCAAAATGATGTAGAAGAGTACGAGTGGGTATTAAACAACAGTTTGCTATGGGATGCAGTGTTTAATCATTTCGGGTATGATCCCGTTTACGAATATGGGTCGTATAGGCAGGTAGATACGTGGATGAGGACAATAATTTTGAAATGGCTGCATAGACAAGGCATTTACTGGGATGAGCGTTGGGGACTGAATGATGTGGAGGTGGAGGAAGAAGATGAAGAGGATGAGGAGGATTAACAGGATGCGCAGCAAAATGTGGTGGAGCAGCAAAATGAAGAGGACACACAGCAAAATGTGGTGGAGTAGCAAAATGAAGAGGATCAGTAGCAAAATGTGATGGAGCATTAAAATGTGGTGGAGCATCAAAATGTGGTGGAGCATCAAAATTTGGTGGTGCATCAAAACCAAGGGGGTCAACAAGATGGGTTTGCATTTGCAGACCCATTAAATTTGGAAAACAGGATTAGCGATCTTGAAATTAAGTTTCAATATCTCCTGGAAAGGAAAAGGATGCAACGCAGGGAGTAGAGCGCTCTGGTTTTAACAAGTTGGTGTGAAATGGAGTGAAGCAGTTTTTAATGATGATGTTTTTATGTTTTTAGCATCTTTAGTATTTAGGTAGGATAATTAATTATATTTATGTTTGCAGCTTTATGAATGGTTGTATCTTTTAAAAAATATCAATGAAAATTTTGAGACCTTGTATGGTTGCTTGTGATGTCAAACTGTCAAAGGTGTGTTTGGTTTCTTGGATAAAAGCAGTATGTCAAATTGTTAAAATCCAGAAATGATGTGTTAATGTTGCTAGTTATAAATAGTATTGCTAAGTGTAATTGATGATGTGATTATTGTGATTCGAGTAATGATTTAGGTTTTCTGTTTTTGAGACTAATATTTTGCAGGATAAGCTGAGAAAAGTGCTGGAGTCCTGAAAAGTAGGCCGTTTCGAGTGGAAACTGACTTAGTGTTGCTAGGCATATTTTAGTGCTGCTAAGCCTAACTTAGTCCGGCTAAGGGTTGTTCTGCTATTTTTGAGAGTGCAGGGTACTGTTTTAGAAATATGAACAGTTAAGGGTTTGTACACTTCAATCATTCACAGTTTCACACAAATGTTTTTATCCGATCAAAACTCTATCAAACATAAAACCACTGCTTGATTTTATCAATTAATTGCA
The DNA here is from genome assembly GCA_030686995.1 of Artemisia argyi. Classification (NCBI taxonomy): domain Eukaryota; kingdom Viridiplantae; phylum Streptophyta; class Magnoliopsida; order Asterales; family Asteraceae; genus Artemisia; species Artemisia argyi. The sequence goes on from CM060687.1 coordinate 111,104,241, forward strand.
ATTCCCAGCAAAACCCTACACAAATTTTAAAATTTCACAATGTCGACTCTGTCTTTTGCCAACCAGCATAACATGATTGAATTCTTGCAAAAGCCCACCAAGGAGAATGAAGAGTTCACTGAAGTTGTTGATTTTCTCAATGCTACTCATATTAGGTATGCATTAACAGTTAACCCTACTGTATATGTTTCCAACATCAAACAGTTTTGGGCTACTACAAAGGTCAAAACTATTGATAAGGAAGTACAGATTCATGCCCGTGTGGATGGGCAGAAGATTATTGTTACAGAGGCATCTGTTAGAGAAGTTCTTCATCTAGGAGATGTTAATGGAATTGAGAATCTTCCAGACTCCAAAATTTTTGAAAACCTTCAGGAGATGGGGTAGGTAAGAAAAAATGATTCTTTGAAATTTAATAAATGTAGCTTTCCCCCACAGTGGAAATTCTTAATTCACACTTTGTTACAGTGTCTTAGCCCAAAGACTACTGGTTGGAATGAGTTTAGTAGTAACATGGCTTCTGCCCTTATATGCTTGGCAAAAAATGAAGAAAAATTCAATTTTTCAAAATTAATTTTCGATCATGTGGTTAAAGCGTTGGATAATTCTTCAAACCAACATTACTTATATCCAAGATTTTTGCAACTTCTTATGGACAAACAGTATACAAATAAGAAAGTTCACGACAAGGTTTATCCTATTCACTCTCATATTAAAAAGGTCTTTTCTAACATGAAGAGAAAGGGTAAGGACTTTCCTGTAATAGTTAAACCATTGTTTCAAGCAATGTTGGAACTAGGTCAACATAAGAAGGGTGAAGGTTCAAGGACTTATAATGAATCAATTTCCAATGGAACTGATTCAGGTGAAGGAAACCGCAGGTGCCAAGAAACCAAGGGGGACAATGCAAGTGATGAGGATAAAAGTGGTGGGGAAGAGATGGAACTTGTTAAAGAATTGATGGTTAAATATACCAAACTTAAAGAACAGGTTCTTGGCCTACAACAAATCACAGATACTCAGGGGGATGTAATTACAGGTTTGAAGCTGAGGGTTAAGGAATTGGGAGGTCAGAAGGGGTCAAGAACCAGGTAATTCAAAGGACAAAAAAAAGTGGGCACAAGACAAAGGATTAGTTCATCTGAAACCATAAGTTTGGGGGAGGATGATCCCAAACAGGGGAGGAATGAAACCAAGGATTCAGGGGAAGCTATGGAAAATTTTGATAGTGTTGCTGCTGGTGATGACATTGGTGTGGATATGGATGTGGATTCTGGTGAGAATGATGATGAGTATGTGGTTGCTGATAATCAAGGTAATGAGGTTGTTATGGAAGCAGCAATCAAAGGCATGGGAGATTCTACTGCTGGTGCAAGTGCAGAAATGGCCAAGGAGGATACTACTGCTGAGGAAAATGTTCATGTTGCTAGTGATGATGATGAAACTTTGGCCGAATCAATGATTCTATTGAAGACATGATTTAAACAAGCAGTGCCACAATCACCACTACCAACAGAACAATCACAACCACCACCACAACAACCAAGAGTACCTGTCAAAGGTGTGGTGATTAGAGAACCAACTAAACCAATCAAGAAAATTGTACAAGAGCCAAGTTATAAGGGCAAAGGCAAAGGTATTATGGTTGAAGAGCCTAAGCATGATCTTTTAATTAAGGATCTTCCTTTTGAGTACTGGCCCAAACACAAGCTACTTGAAGTAGATGAAGCTGCTACAAGAAAATTGGCTGCTTCGTTTGCAGAGGAGAATCAGATGGTACTTGAACAAAGAAGGAAACACGCTGAAGCTGAGGCCAAAACAAAAGCACCCTTGGATTCTTGGGATGAAGAAAGGATTAAAGGTGTTGCTGATATTGCACTGATGAAACAAATAAAAGAAGAAATGCAAGAGTACACTCAAGAACAAAAAGATGAATGGAAGAGGAATTATGAAGCTGAAAGGAAGAAATTTAATCTCAATCAAAGAAAGAAGAGAAAAGTGCTCAGTCGTCTAACAGTTAAGCAAAAGAGGAAGTACTATGAGTACTATCTAAACAATATGATGGGTTGGAAGCTTGTTCAATTAAAGCGATAATCAGATGATGAGATCTTCAAAATGTATGAAAGAGCCAAAAACTCAATGTAACTAATATATATCAATGTTAATGATAACTGACTTCACATTTTTCTATAAATAATATTCACATGAATATTTCACAATGTGACTATTTTGAATGTATTGGTCACATATAATACCCTTATAATGTAGCCATAAACATCATTTAGATACACATTTCTGATATGGTGTGACTATTGTAAAGCCTATAGTTACAATGTGACTATTTTTTATGTTTTTTTGTAAAGCCTCTATAGTCACATGATCGTGCTTCAATTAAGTGTGGCTATACACATTAGGATTTGGCAAACAAACACACACTAAACTTTAGACACACATATTAACTTACGTAACCATATGTATCGAATTTTAGTTACACTTAATCATGTTTCTATGGTTTACTGTGACCATATATGACATTTGGTCACACTCTTCAAGTGTGTGTGATACGTGGGAATCGCAGCAGGCATTACCTCTCGAGGGATCTCGAGAAGCTTCCAACCCCCACCAGGCAGTGTACCTGATCGTTGTAGTATAGTAAAGTGACAAGTACCAGGGGATTGATCGTTCAACTCAGGAATAGTGTCGCTGGGATTAGAAAGCCTAAAAACTAGGTCTAGAGGTGAGGGATGATTCTTTTTGTATTTTTATATTTTATAAAAGCAATTAAAAATCTCGGGTTTTGGAAGAGTGGACGGAATTAGTTGCTAGCCAACTAACCCAATAACTAAAGATGCAATCAAAATAAAATAACAAAAATGAAATGAAATCTAATTAAACTAATGTGGTGTAAACAATGATGGGAAAATTGTGTTTACTTAGATTTCATTGCTCCCTAGATATCTTTTACAGGTTGATAGTTTGTTACAATTGCATTGATGACAGGTCATATTCCTTAATACTAGTCGTAGGGCCGTGTACAATATTCCCTAACTCTATAGGATCCTATAGCACTCCTATGTCGAGCCGTTAGAAGCTCCTAACATGGGATCATTAGAATTCTCCTATGCATTAAATACAACCAAAAAATGATTCTTTGCCTAAATCCAGTTTTGACACCGTCATGTGTAAATTAGCTCTAGGCCGTCACTAACATTTGGACCATGACGGCCTTGGGTGACATCGTCATGTCCCTAGTACAAAACTCTTCTGGATCGTCACGGACTTTATCCACTTCCACCTCTTGTTTTGCTCTTGACGCCGTCATGTAGAAGCATGTGACGCCGTCAGGTACTGTTCCCAGCAAAGAAAATTAAGACTTTGTCGTTTTCTTCACTTTTATGCTCCAAAAACGTCCAAAATGCTTCCTTTTCCAGATTTCTCTCCAAAAGTACCTAAAATGACAAAAGGAACGATTTAGGGCAATATTTGATCAAATAAATTCGATTTCGGGCTTAAATGACCCCCTAAAAACGGTTCATTTTTCGCCTCATCAAATACCCTTACACTTGAGATTTGCTTGTCCTCAAGCAAATGCGCTTTTATTCTAATCAAAATACAAGTTACGGGTCATTTAACACTAATATAAAAGTAATTACAACAAATAATCGTTCCACTAAAGACCAAAGACAAGCACGGAGGTCATACACTAGCACCTCACAAATAGTGTTTAGATACTCACATCTCTCAGGTGTAATAAAGTATATATCACAATAAGGAAATGGAAAACATCTCTCACATGGCGTAAGCACCTAAGATAAACTATCAAAGAGGTCTTTTAAAGGGTTATAATGTTAGGTGTAGGGATATGGAATACACGGTTTTGTTGGATATAGGCAATATTTACTAATGGCGAGTTAATCATCTTGGTTAATTACATGTACAATATGGCGTTGTTAATACAAGACTAGACTCAACTTAAGCTAATAAACGAAAAATAACAAAAACATAAAATAAACATAAAATGAAACGGGATGGTAGTCCGTATGTTTTTTTTTTTCTCTTTTCTTTTTCTATTTTTTTCTCTTTTTTTTTCGATTTTTTTTTTTTTTTTTTTTTTTTTTTTTTTTTTTTGCATACACTCTTACCCTACCATCCAAAATAATACATCATAGGGAATGCACATTCCCCTTATACTTGAATTTTTACATACTTTACAATAAACTAATCTAATGACTCGAATCAAGATAATCAAAACACTTGGAGTACTTTTAAGATTAACGCACATATGGGGGTAATATATGATGTTCTTCCCCATCATATGGGAATCGCAGCAGGCATTACCTCTCGAGGGATCTCGAGAAGCTTCCAACCCCCACCAGGCAGTGTACCTGATCGTTGTAGTATAGTAAAGTGACAAGTACCAGGGGATTGATCGTTCAACTCAGAAATAGTGTCACTAGGATGAGAAAGCCTAAAAACTAGGTCTAGAGGTGTGGGATGATTCTTTTTGTATTTTTATATTTTATAAAAGCAATTAAAAATCTCGGGTTTTGGAAGAGTGGGCGGAATTAGTTGCTAGCCAACTAACCCAATAACTAAAGATGCAATCAAAATAAAATAACAAAAATGAAATGAAATCTAATTAAACTAATGTGGTGTAAACAATGATGGGAAAATTGTGTTTACTTAGATTTCATTACTCCCTAGATATCTTTTACAGGTAGATAGTTTGTTACAATTGCATGGATGATGGGTCATATTCCTTAATACTAGTCGTAGGGCCGTGTACAATATTCCCAAACTCTATAGGATCCAACATCACTCCTATGTCGAGCCGTTAGAAGCTCCTAACATGGGATCATTAGAATTCTCCTATGCATTAAATACAACCAAATAATGATTCTTTGCCTAAATCCAGTTTTGACACCGTCATGTGTAAAAGCTCTAGGTCGTCACTAACATATGGACCATGACGGCCTTGGGTGACGTCGTCATGTCCCTAGTACAAAACTCTTCAGGATCGCCACGGACTTTATCCACTTCCACCTCTTGTTTTGCTCTTGACGCCGTCATGTAGAAGCATGTGACGCCGTCAGGTACTATTCCCAGCAAAGAAAATTAAGATTTTGTCGTTTTCTTCACTTTTATGTTCCAAAAACGTCCAAAATGCTTCTTTTTCCAGATTTCTCTCCAAAAGTACCTAAAATGACAAAAGGAACGATTTAGGGCAATATTTGATCAAATAAATTCGAATTCGGGCTTAAATGACCCCCTAAAAACGGTTCATTTTTCGCCTCATCAAATACCCTTACACTTGAGATTTGCTTGTCCTCAAGCAAATGCGCTTTTATTCTAATCAAAATACAAGTTACCGGTCATTTAACACTAATATAAAAGTAATTACAACAAATAATCGTTCCACTAACGACCAAAGACAAGCACGGAGGTCATACACTAGCACCTCACAAATAGTGTTTAGATACTCACATCTCTCAGGTGTAATAAAGTATATATCACAATAAGGAAATGGAAAACATCTCTCACATGGCGTAAGCACCTAGGATAAACTATCAAAGAGGTCTTTTAAAGGGTTATAATGTTAGGTGTAGGGATATGGAATACACGGTTTTGTTGGATATAGGCAATATTTACTAATGGCGAGTTAATCATCTTGGTTAATTACATGTACAATATGGCGTTGTTAATACAAGACTAGACTCGACTTAAGCTAATAAATGAAAAATAACAAAAACATAAAATGAAACGGGATGGTAGTCCGTATGTTTTTTTTTTTCTCTTTTCTTTTTCTATTTTTTTTCTCTTTTTTTTTCGAATTCTTTTTTTTTTTTTTTTTTTTTTTTTTTTTTTTTTTTTTTATGCATACACTCTTACCCTACCATCCAAAATAATACATCATAGGGAATGCAAATTCCCCTTATACTTGAATTTTTACATACTTTACAATAAACTAATCTAATGACTCGAATCAAGATAATCAAAACACTTGGAGTACTTTTAAGATTAACGCACATATGGGGGTAATATATGATGTTCTTCCCCATCATATGGGAATCGCAGCAGGCATTACCTCTCGAGGGATCTCGAGAAGCTTCCAACCCCCACCAGGCAGTGTACCTGATCGTTGTAGTATAGTAAAGTGACAAGTACCAGGGGATTGATCGTTCAACTCTGGAATAGTGTCGCTAGGATTAGAAAGCCTAAAAACTAAGTCTAGAGGTGAGGGATGATTCTTTTTGTATTTTTATATTTTATAAAAGCAATTAAAAATCTCGGGTTTTGGAAGAGTGGGCGGAATTAGTTGCTAGCCAACTAACCCAATAACTAAAGATGCAATCAAAATAAAATAACAAAAATGAAATAAATCTAATTAAACTAATGTGGTGTAAACAATGATGGGAAAATTGTGTTTACTTAAATTTCATTGCTCCCTAGATATCTTTTACAGGTTGATAGTTTGTTACAATTGCATTGATGACGGGTCATATTCCTTAATACTAGTCGTAGGGCCGTGTACAATATTCCCTAACTCTAAAGGATCCTATATCACTCCTATGTCGAGCCGTTAGAAGCTCCTAACATGGGATCATTAGAATTCTCCTATGCATTAAATACAACCAAAAAATGATTCTTTGCCTAAATCCAGTTTTGACACCGTCATGTGTAAATTAGCTCTAGGCCGTCACTAACATTTGGACCATGACGGCCTTGGGTGACGTCGTCATGTCCCTAGTACAAAACTCTTCTGGATCGTCACGGACTTTATCCACTTTCACCTCTTGTTTTGCTCTTGACGCCGTCATGTAGAAGCATGTGACGCCGTCAGGTACTGTTCCCAGCAAAGAAAATTAAGACTTTCTCGTTTTCTTCACTTTTATGCTCCAAAAACGTCCAAAATGCTTCCTTTTCCAGATTTCTCTCCAAAAGTACCTAAAATGACAAAAGGAACGATTTAGGGCAATATTTGATCAAATAAATTCGAATTCGGGCTTAAATGACCCCCTAACAACGGTTCATTTTTCGCCTCATCAAATACCCTTACACTTGAGATTTGCTTGTCCTCAAGCAAATGCACTTTTATTCTAATCAAAATACAAGACTATCCTTGAAATGTACGATTCACTTAACAAAGAAATAGGCAAGATTGTACGATTGTTGAAGTTCAATGCAGTAAAGCGTGTGAGCACAGCAGGCGGGGAAATACCTACGATTTCTTAACAGACTCAAGACATTTTCACGTAGAATAACAGCTATGGGTTAAAGATAGTTGCGGAGTTTGAGCATACACATTTTGTCAGGATCTCTGACATTTGGTGAGCTACAAACAACATTGATTAATTCTTCGGAAGGAGGGGCAAATTTTTAATATGGAATGTCTTCTTCTTGACTTATAGAGTTAAGAGAGAATTCTTCCGTATAGCCAAATTGCTCGAGGTTTGGAATCCCAAGAACTTGAGCAAACTAGTCGAGAAGCATGAAGAATCTATAGTTTTGAATGCAAACCCAAAGTGAGAGGGAACAATCCTCGTTGTGCACAAGACTAATGTCGCGGAAGAATTCTAAAATGAAACGTGGATAAACTAGTTCGTTAATTGTAGGCAGACAGTCAAATTTAATAGCTTGAAAGCTTCTTTTAATTTCTACCTTAAAAATTAAAGGATGATCAAAGACCCAGCCTTCATGAATATAGCGTGACTCAAGGTTTTTGATCCACTAACGAACTCTATAGGTGTGTAAGGTTCTAACGAGATTTTTGGAATATAGGTGTTGGTTGGATGATAATCGAAATCATAGATGTGTGGCATCTTGAGACCTATACAAGTTGATTTAAATGTTACGATGAATTAAAGGAAATGTTTCTTTTCAAGTGATTTAGTGTAAAGTTTTTACTTGTATTAACAATGCTAATTTTCTTTTATGATGTTAAATGTAGATATCATTCCAAATGTCTAATTACGAGAACATGAATTTTTAGGGATGATTAACCTACAGCTACTCAAGTTAACTTGTGAAGATACATTAAAAAATTGAATGTAGAGGAGGCTAATTACTTACGAGGATGAAGATTTGAGCTGAGGAAGGATTGAGTCCTAAGAGAGCAGTATATTTATGTTTTATTTTGGATGGCTGGATAAGCAGAATAAGGGGCTGTGATATAATCTGTTTCTCTGTATTGCCGGTTCTGTCGGATCCTTTGAGAAAGGGATCCGGCCCCTTATGATGGAGGGATCCGGTATTATAGCAGTGGTAGAAGAGGTTCTTGGTTTTTATGAATATCTTAGCGCACTATTAATTTTTGCTAATAATGACGCGGGGATGCATCATGCTTTATGAAAGGTCAAACTTTTAATGTCACATAAGATTCCTCAAGTTAAATATTTTACGATAACTCAATTATTGTCATTATATGTCCGAATTAATTTAGGAAACGGATTGTGTGTATAGAAAATATTGTTTACTTGAGAAAAAGTCCTTAAATGCTCTAGACAATGAGTTTGTATGAAAGACAAAGGAAGAGAGATTTATTTGTATTGGGGGAGTTTTGAGATAGGAATAGATGAATGTCATAAGAATTACTAAGAAGGAGGAAACCTTTTCCTTATATTGTTTTGAGCATTGAGTGAAGAGAAAGGGGCTAAGATGGAATAGTATTCCTTATGATACAAGAGAGACTTTTGAGTTTTGTGATTTAGATAGAAGAAATTTTGTGTTGATATGACTCCCTTTTGAAGAAAATAAATGTTCAAAAAGAATTTTGAAAGACAAATCATGTAGATACAAGCATATCAAATAATTATGTACCATATAGATCAACACTTTTTCAATCACAGATAAGTAACACCTAAAAGAAATAGATAAACATACCTTTGCCATTTTATCTTTGAGAGTGAGAACACTCCTAGACTAGCAATACTTCATGAACTTTTAAAGAGCTTCCCAACATGAACATTTCTAAAAGGTGGTATGTTAGAATAATTTGGATTATACAATACTAACAATATCCAAATATAGGAAGTGTTTGTTATTTTTGAAAAAATGAGTTATTTGTCAATTTTTCCTTCGTTGTAGTTTTCAAAAACATACACGGATCGTATCAAGTGTTTAAAGTACAATATACTTTAAGAAACTTGGTAACGAAGCTCTGATGCCAATTGTAAAAAACTAGAAGGGGGTTGAATAGTTTTACCGATTAAAACTTCTTTTTAAAACTTATAGGTCGACTTATGTCAATCTAGTTTTGGTGTGTTGGATATTGATAGAAATAAAAGCATATAAACTAAACTAAGAGATAGAGTTAGAGAAACATAACCCCAACAAAAGTATTTATAGTGGTTCGGCTATAAGGTCACCTTCCTTGCCTTACTCCACTCCCCGAGTCACCTACTCGATAGTTCGTAATCACTTCACAACACAAACTCCTTTCACTTGGCGGATAAGTCTTCACAGCGTTGCTTACACTTTATCCGGTACAAAGCTAGATACCGAGCTTTTCCACGAGGTAAATCTAAACCTTCGTCGCCTACACTTTATCAAGTACAAGGCTACATACCGGGTGGGTCCTTAGCACGGCGGACCCAACCAACACACCTAGCACAACAAGACTAAAGGATCCAACGTCCTATTACACCTAACGACTCAACACATCTACAACACCCTTTTGAGAAGAAGAAGAAAGAACGAGATGCACTTATGTGATCTTGGAGGAGAAGAATCCTAGCAACTCATATCACGAGCTTGCAAGTCTTTGAAAGGTCGTGATCTCGCCTTCTGGAAGGAACCTAGAGAATCACAAAGACAGACTACATAGAAAGATCCTTGGATCTGAGGTTAGAGAGTTTTGAACATAGAGAGAAGGAATATCTAAAAGGTGTCATGGGTAAGAGAGAAATGGCTCACTATTATATGCATTTTTGTCCACTTTTCACCTAGATCTGGCGGATCCCTTCCCAAAGGGATCTGGCCAGTGTAATCTAAGGGATCCGGCTATCTGGTAGTACCAGTTCGGATTTTGGGTTACAATTTCGGGTTTTGGGTTATGAGTTAAGGTTCATGGGTCAAGTGATGTAATGAATGTTGTAAAAGACATCTTGGGTCATGGGTTAAGGATATTGGGTTATGGGTTATGGACTTTGGGTCATGGGTCATGGGTTTTACCCATTATGAAGTCATGCATGATGTCATGCAAATGGGTAATGAGTTATGGATCAAGCTCCATGGGTTATGGATTTCGTTTTGGGTCATGGATAGTCCAAATCTTTTCCTAATTAATTTACAAGTAACATGTATTTTTAAAAAATGTAAGTAACTATTTTACCCAAGTGTTTTTATAAAATGATTTTGGTTTTAGGTAAACTTGTTTAACTAAATATGTTTAAGGTCTGTTTAATGAAATGAGTTAGTAAGCTTTTGGCTCAAGGTGTTTACGTATTTTACAAGTAACGTTTTAAAAGTTTATTTGTATTAACACTGTATAATAAACAAAAGATCAATATAAGAATACTTATATTTATGAAGATTTTACTTATTTTTAAAATAATTCCATATACATATGATTTACCATAAATAAAATTTATATTTGTCAGAAATCCATAAACAAAATAAAATCCCTACATATACAATTAGAAACATGCCAAATAATTCATTAATAATAAATAAATGATTAATATATCTAAAAGACAAAAACATTTGGGTTAGAATAAAATTTATATTCATCAGCAATCTATAAACAACCTGATAATATACAATCATAAACATACCAAATAATTCATGAATAATAAATACACGATTAATATATCTTAAAAACAGAAAACATTAGAATAAAATTTATACTCATCAGCAATTCAAAAACACCCTGATAATATACAATTATAAACATACCAAATAGGGATAGAACAAAATTTATACTTATCAGCAATCGATAAACAACCTGATAATATACATAAATATTATCATAAACATAATAAATAATTGCTGTAGATTCTTTCGATAAGAAGAAGTCCATTCAAAAGCGTACATGACATTACCACACCATTGTAGAAATTCAGATTACCTGTATCATACTGAACGCATATTTTCAATTTGAATCATGAATAATGAATAAACGAAACATAGAATTATTAGTACCTTTTAAATTATATGGAACTATAACCATGCTATCAATATATGCCAATAACATCTATAAAAACGAACATTAAACATTAGGGTTAGCATAAATACATGAAAAAGTTTTTTGTGTTTAAGGATTTTTTTTTTTTGCAAGATTATGTAGGTGCCGAATGAAGGGTATTTATAAGATGGGATTAGGGTTCGTGTCACATGCGATTTTGGAAATTATGCAAATCTAAAAGTTATTACGTTCGAATTTTAGGCATGTGGTGAAGATTTTTTCTTTTTAATTTTTTTTATCTTTTTATTATTTTTTTAGCAACGTGGTCCCTCTGTGTTTTTTTTTCACACTTTTGACACATGTGTGTTTTCACAAATTTTATTAAAATCAGTTGTTGACCATTTTTTACCTTTTAATTGGCTAATAGGAAGACTCAATTGCAAAATCGAGCTTTCGTATTGGTCAATCAAAACCTCCATTTTATCAAAATCAGAGTTTCTTCATTACATAAAAGAGATTGATAATGAAGTCTCTAGTTGAGAGAGTAAAACATAAGCTCTTTCTTTTAATATTACTTTATTTACTTTTAAGTAAATAATTAATATACATGTTAGGAAATAATTCAAAAAGAAAAAAGTTATTGTGACAGATAAGCAACATTGACAAAAAGATGCCATGTAATTGTCACAGACAAAAGTTTTATACGGACCAATATTTATCTAAAGAATAATCAATGCAATCTTAGCTTTCCATTTTTTTAATCAAATAAAGAAAACCCATTTCAACTTATTTTTAAAAACTAAAATATCTCGCAAACCGTTAATCGTTACACGAAATTAGTTATACCATCGCGATGAGAATTAAATTACCTTTTTATAGATATGCACACTTATATACTTTCACGAACTTTTCTTTATTAAAATTTTCGTTCAGAAAAATCATATGTGATTTGAAAAAATCACATGTGATTTATTATTTTAAAAATCACATGTGACTTGTGAAAAATAGCATATCATAAGTGATTTTACAAATAAAAAAAATCTAGAAATAGACCAGTTGCACCTGGGCACATCACTTCCGAGACCCTTTTTGTTGGTGATCCGAAACTAGACCGTGGGCAACTACCACGTTGGGCAACTCAACCTCCCGAGTGACAAGTGTGACTTTACTGATTACGAGGTGCTGAGTCATAGGGCAAATGGTGTACTTTTTGGGCAACTGCTCTGAGCTGCCCAATTTTAGTACAATCATGTCGGACACATGGCGACATATGGTTGGGCAGTGCATGTTACCAAGGCAACTGGTCTAAAAAAGCAAGCCCTAAAAAGGTTCTCAGAAGTGATGTGCCCAAGTGCAACTGGTCTATTTCAGGAATTTTCTCATAAAAAATACTCCATTCATCCCATATTAAATATCCAGGTTTGACTTTTCAGGTCTTTCATTATCAACATTGACATTAAATATTTTTACTTGTGTTATATAGTGTTTGATAAAAGTTATACGCAATGAAAATACATTCAAAACTTAATCCATTCATATATTTTGTATCAAGCATTACATTACATAAACAAAAATATTTAAGGTAAAAGTTGAGAAAGAAAGACTTTAAAAAGTCAAACATGATATTTAATTGGGGACGGAGGGAGTAGCAAATTACAAGTGATTTTCAGGGTGCAAATTTTACAAATCAGAAAAATTTTGGGCGAAAATTTTGAAAAAAAGTTCGTCAAAAGTATATAGAAGTTCATGTCTATAGAAAGATAATTTAATTCTTTTCGTAATGGTATATTTTTCGTAGCTTGAAGAGTTACACACACACACACACACACACACATATATATATATAAGGTAAGGTTCTAGAGAAAAGTGTATTCGGATAGAAAAGTGAGAAAAAAAGTTAAAAGGGTCAAATTTAACAATAGTCGAAAGTTAAGGAGGAAAAAATTGAAAAGCGCTACCAAACACGCCTAATCCGTGCTAGTAACCTAAAATCTCATTCATTTCTCTCACAAAATACCTGATCAAAACAAATGGCGATAACACACACAGAACTCACATAAATTTCCGATCAAAAACACAATTCCGATAAAAAAAACACGCATATTCGATCCATTTTTTGTTTCAGATCATCATAAAAATGAAGAAAAAGAGATTCAAAAATTGTAAGTGCACTAATTTTATGAATTGATAGCTTTATTGTATTATTAGTGTTATAATTTTGCCATTTTTTCATTTTCAGCTACTCGTATAAGCCCCCGAACAATGGAGAAGAGCATAAGAATCGACCATAATCTGGCAGAGTGTAAGAATTATACAATCTTTTATTTACTGCATCTGGGATAGAAGATGTATTGGTTAGAAATCTGGAGTATTTAGTGATTGAAGGTGGCGTTGATGAACTATTTGTTGAAATTTGTGAAAAATTGTTGTATATGATGTTAAAGTTCATTGTATGTTGTTTCGGTCGCGTAGAATGTGTTGCAAATGTAGTTGTTTATGATTAGTTGCTTGATTTAGGCATTAGGTGTGTTTTATGATGTTTTGGTTTATTAGTTTAAGGTGATATAGATTGGTGAAAATTTGCCGTGTATGATATTAGAATTCGTTGTATGTTGTTTCAGTTTCAGATCATGCTTATAGTGCATCTGTATGGAATATTTTAGTGCATTAGTATAGAGTTTTTAGTGCATCTGTATGAAATATTTTAGTGCATCTGTATGGAATATTTTAGTGCATTTTTTTATATAGTTTTGGTGCATCGGTTGTTATATTTGCAGCATCACTAACTCTGAATGCATTGTTATGTACGCTGAAATTGCAATTTATAATTTTTTATACTTGTTGGACCGGTGTCATTGAGTTGTAGGTGTTTTATAGTTGCGGTTATAATAGTAAGAGCATTGTTAATGTAGTTTATATCCTGAATTATGTGTAAGTAGTTATGCTTGATATATCGGTTTTTTGGACTTGTAGCTAGATGTGATATTGAGTGATATTTTTGTCATTCACATGGTTAAATTTGTTGGTATTCTGGTTTACTGGTTTGAGAACTGGATTAATGTAGTGTTTTAAGGTGACTTTGATAAATTATTAGATGAAATTGGTGAGAAAGTGTTCTATCCATTATAACAGTTACCTATATGTTGTTTCAATTTTGGGCCAAAAGTGTCAAAAGGGGGAAACAAATTAAAAAAAAAATCACGAAGGCAAGTTGGGGAATGGGTCAAAAAGCTCCAGGCCGGGAGTGTTGACACACTGTCATTTTTTGTCCTTTTGAGTTCCTATTGATGTACAATATTCATGTAATTAATCTTATAAAAAGTACCCAATCTCATATTTTGCTTTTACAGAATCAAAATATGTTTCATATTGACTTGATTGTACAAAAAAGTAGGTGTTAGATTGGTGCATTCTAATTTCTTTCATTATTAATTGACAGCATGTTCGTAGGGGTACAAATGGTGGTGTAACAGTAGGCGGTCTTCAAGTAGCTGCAGCTGCAGGAACCGTCATTGGACTAGCATTCGTTTTACTTGGTCTCTTTACAAAGAGTTGCACCAACGATGCGTTTTTAAAGCAGCTACTAGTGATACCTTTTTCTGCTGCAATAGGACTTGCAGGGAGTCTAATCGATTCAATTTTGGGTGCAACGCTGCAATTTAGTGGATTCTGTAGTGTTCATAATAAGGTATTCCCTCAAGCCGATATGTATATTCAGTGCATACAACTTTCTAAATCTTTCTTTGAAATCGTATTGTTTTCAATTTTTATAATCATATTCACCCCATCGTCTAATTGTACTATTTTTAACGGCCAAAAAGGTCTTGTTTGCATGTTTAGTGCATCCATTTGCAAGTTTAATGCATCTGTTTGGACATATTGGTGCATCCATTTGCACGCCCTTGATTCAGTAGAGTGTACCATCTAGTCATGCTATATTGCTATGTAATTAAATCAAAAATTGTTGATTCATACCTGAATTGTGAGCAAAATTTATTTCACTTGCTTGTTTCATTTTTGTTTGTTCTAGTGTAGTTTTAGGAGTGGGATTCACCTCCAATAATTGTAGTATTCAATTCCTATGTTATTATTGAGACATCCAGGATTTGTAATATTTAATTTCGACAACGTTGATGACATGTATAGTAGTTCAACTTAGGTTTTCCCATTGTCTGCATAGAAGCAACTACAATTAGCATTGGCGTTTCTTCTTGTTGGATATAAGTGTGTTGGATATGTTGTTGTTATGCTGAAAAATCTTGTTGATGGTGAGTTTTAAGCATTTTGTTTCAGAAAACATGAAAGCATGCATTTCCAATAACTTATTGTGAGTATCATTTGTGTTTGAATGACAATAGTTGGTAGTTAACATAGTGTTTTCTGGCAGGAAAACCTAAGTTGGATGATGACACACTTTAGAATTAGTTTATTTATAGCATCTTTGGGGTACAATTTGTAAAATGGGTAGTGACGGTTACACTTTTTTTTTTTTTTTTTTTTTTTGCAATATTGGTATTGTTCAGTTTCTTGGTTATCCCAAATATTAGTGTTATATGCTATTGCTTAGTTTAGCTTTTTATACTGTAAAAATTTGAATGAATATTACATCCGGTTTAGTCCTAAATTTTACCGGTTTCTGCAAGTATTGGATGCAATTTGCAATGATCTCCCACTTGAAAGTGTTATGATTATCTATATAGCAGCCTCAGGTTACTTATCGTATTCAATTTCGTGCATCTTTAGAACATGAGCATCTATTTTTATATTTAGTGCATCAATGAACATATTAGGGCATCTATGAGTATGATTAGTGCATCAAAAAGGAAGATATTAGGGCATCATTAAGTATGATTAGTGCATCGAAAAGGTAGATATTATGGCACCTATGAGTATGACTAGTGCATCAAAAAAGTAGATATTAGTGCATCAAAAAGGTAGATGTTTACATGGTCATACCTTAGCATATGCTATGTTAGCTCAAAAATAAGCTGCTAAGTAATCAAGTTCATGGAGTAGCGTGTTTGTATAGTACAGTTATTAAGCACATGCCAAGAAACACTTTAAATTACATACGTTTCTTATATGGTATATAATAGTTTGAAGTTAAATTTGTATTTTTCACGTTTAGCAACCACATGTTTGGTCATACCTAAAGACAGTGAATACGACTTGCACAGGAAGGGTCTATTGAGCTTGATTAATGACATACCCACTGTGTTTGAGTTTGTAACCAGGCGAAAGCATGTCACTTGGATGAAAAAAATAGATTTTATGGATATTTTCTATTGAGATTAGTTTTTTATTATAAAGTCGATTAACCACTTTAAAACTGCTGCTTTAATAATTTTGCTTGTATTGTTTCCCTGGTTCAATCTGTGACAGTCCACGCAACAAATAACTACTTTGTAACTGCTTCTCTCAACAATTCATGGTGCTTTTATGATCTATCATCTGGCACATGCTCATATATACAAGGATGTTTGGCACCCAAATCAGGTAACGTTTTAATACAGTTACACTTTTTTAAACTATATTTGTTTTTATTTTACCCCTTTGACATCACAAGGAATATTTCACAGGCATGCACTCCTCCAAAATCCGATTCACCAGATAAAGAGATAAAAAGAAAACCTGTAACATCTTCATTACTAAAGAATGATAACAGCTTAAATTCGTATAGATAATAAAGTTGTGGCTATTCAGAAATGGGAAAAGGTGCTTCCTGTATCTTTATTTTGTTAGACGAAATAAAGTGTCATAGGTAGCTAGACCTGGGCAGAGGTCGCAGCCTCAAAGATATGAATTCCTCGCCTTAAAGTATGGACTTGTAGCTGGTGTGTTCACAAAGAATGTTGATACAGCTAACACACTTACTCGAGCATTGAGAGATGGAGCAGTTTGATTAGGAGTTTTATTTATTGTTATCGCATCATATTTAGACACCTCGTATACTACTGACGAGCTTTCTAAGTACTGCCTTCAAGAACTTGAACTCGTGTGCTCTGAAGATCGTATTTCTGGTTCAGTAGCATGCAAGGGATTTGAGGCTAAAGTTGTTAACAAACTTGCTCTTGAGAGGATGGTGATCGGGGTTGCTTCCAACCCGATTGTTGAACTAATTAGACCTTGATAGATCTTCTTGAGCACTCTAGAATCGTTAGTTATGTTAATGTAATCAAAAACACACTAATAGATAATCTCTGTAACTTGTATTTTAAAGCGGAAACAAACACAAGTGTAATACTAAGAACTCTTGATCCTCTATGGATCTTTTTAATAATAATGAAGGTGTTTTCTAAAAAACGTCGTGCAATACATAATCGTGTGTTCCTTTTATACACAAGGAACCCTAAACTGTTTCCCAAGAAACGTATATTCTAAAACTTCTAAAAGATATGCATTATCACTTCCTAAATAAACTCATGCATATCCAAACTATAATACATAAAATACGGAAATACTATATCCGCATAAACTAATAATGCTGAAACTAGTCTTCAGCAGATACACTGCTTCAGCAGGAACCAGCTCTTCAGCAGTAACCTTCAGCAGAAACAGTCAGCAGAATTCTTACTTAACAGAATTCCCAACAATCCTCCCCTAATCTTGAATTTGACCTGGTTAAGTTCAAGATTCTTGATAGATCTTCGAAATAACATACCAAGAGGATTGCACTAATACAACACCAGCAAAGGATCATCTTCAGCAGAATCTCTATGATCAGCAAATACTTGAAAGCTCCATTCTTTGCAGCAACAAATGACTAAATGTACATCAAAACAAAGTAGTTTCACACTATTCTCATCACTTCCAGGTGTGTTAACTCCTGTGAGAGGTGAATCATTGAAAATAATGGATTTGATGTCTCTTTACCAATAACCATCACTACTGGAGTAGCCAAGTG
This sequence comes from Artemisia argyi, assembly GCA_030686995.1. Taxonomy (NCBI): domain Eukaryota; kingdom Viridiplantae; phylum Streptophyta; class Magnoliopsida; order Asterales; family Asteraceae; genus Artemisia; species Artemisia argyi. The sequence continues at coordinate 111,122,267 of CM060687.1, forward strand.
TTCTAAGGTACACTAATAACCGCATGATTTTTAGCAAATCATCAGCTATAAACGGATTTGAGATGTCTTTACCTGTAGCCGTTTGCTCAGGACTAGCCAATTATTTTGATGAAAATCATCTTGGTTAACTGATTACCAAATATGGTTTTCCACTGCCTTTACCACAAGCCATATACATGTGGGCTAGCCAATTATTCAGAATCCATAAAGGAAAAATCCATGGTCAATTGACAACCATTTCAACTACTCAGCAATAAAGCATGGGTGAGTTGAAAACCCTATGGTTTTGAGCAAACCATTACAGCTATCAACAGATTTGATGTGTCTTTACCAAAGCTGTACCCTTTGGACTAGCCAACTTTGTGATGGAATAGTCAACATCAGGTAAGTTGATAACCAAACCTGCATACAATAGATACAATACTATACAACAAAATGTTAGGTTTTTTTTTTTTTTTAATCTCTAAAATAAGAAAAACAAATATACAACATTATACCCTTAAACAGAAGCTGCTCTGGAAGTCTTAATCCTTTGTTTGAAGACCTTCACCAATGATTCAGCAAACAACCTTGCATTCCCAACTGGATCAGGAGGAATCACCAACTTTTGTTGTAGCATTTTCTCCATCAGAGACACTTTCAGAGGATATCTTTTGCCAATATCCATAATAAGCCTTAGACCATTTGTAGTTTCCAACACATGAACATAAGGCATAGGATAAAATTTCCAACTCTGAATTTTCCATCTCTGATTGTTTTTCCATATGTCATAGCTAACACCAGTGGGAGTAGAAGAATCAAACAACACTCTAAGATCACCCAATAAATACAATCCAGACCCTGTAGGAGTATGATTTGCATAATACTTGAGAACCAACTCATATAGAGTGACCAAATCCTGATGATCCACAAGATGTAGAATCTCTTGAAGAAATGTAAAGGATATGAAAGTTTTATCCAATCTATAAATGGTATTAACTTGACCATTTTCAGTTAACTCCCAATGAACCACAACATCTCTAGTTGCCTCAGGCCAATCATCAGGGGATCCTTCTCTTATAAATGAAGCATCAGAAGCATTCACATTGATTAGGCTTTGTTTGGAATGTGAAGTTCTGACTTTAGCCATCCTCTCTGCTCTTCTTCCAGGAACATAAATAGCTGCATGAGGTAGAGAAGATGCTTCAGGAACTTCAGCTTCAGCAGATACACCTTCTGCAGCATCAGTTTCCACTGATGGATTATCCAATTGTTCATCAGTAGAATCCTGAGAAGATTCAAGTGCAGCAGATGCATATTGTTCATCCATAGCCTTCCTTATATGTTTGTCTCTAGCAGCTTGAAGTTCAACTTCTCTTACCTTAAGCTCATGAAATCTTGCAAGTTCAGCTTTTTGTTCCTCATCTAACTTCCTAGTAGCCTCTTCACCCAATCTTTCCTCCTCCAGTTGTCTCCTAGTTCTCTTTCTAGATGGAGGATCTGCTGCTACCACTTGAGCTTTACCTTTATCCACATAAGAGGAAGCAGCAACATGTGGTACATCAGCAGAAGTATCAGGTAAAGATACCTTTTCAACAGCAACAGAAATATTAACAGATGAACCAGCATCAGCATGAATGAGAGGAATATTCTTAGAAGCACCCATTCCATCTTTTTCATTCCTAGCCTTGATCCTGTTAAACATCTGGACCAATTTATTAAATGGAAGTGCCTACACTTGTTTCCAAGTCCAAGCAGTATTATACAAAGCACTACTTTGACTTTTCACATATGTTCTCATGTAATCCCTCTGCTGTGCTTGAGTCATTGGCTTGTCTCATTTAGCTTTGGCTTTCAACTCATCTGCTACCTTCTTTCTCAACTTCATAACTTTCACAATTTCAGCAGGCCAGTCCTTTTCCTCCACCCTCTTACCAATAATGTCTGCAGCTAAATTAGGATTAGCAATCACTTGTTGTCCAATATGCTGCCAATCTGACTCATCAAACTCTTGAACAGCAGCATCCAATTCTCTCTGTCTTTCAATAGGCAAAGTAGAAACATATCTTTGGGTGGCAGACTGATATGCTGCATCAAACTTGGCTTACTGTGCCTCAGCCATATTAGAACTCTTCTTATAATCTTCCCATTCTTTGAAGAGTTTTTCTTGTGCAGCTCTGTCTTCAGCTGTAACAAGCTCATCCTCAGCCACATCTGTTCCTTCAGCAAGATCATCATGAGGAACATTCAAATCTTCCATAGGTTCATCATGTAATTCTGGAACCTCTCTATCAGGAGAAACTTGTTGATTCTCAGATGAATTATGAACAGGGGAATGCAAATACTCTTTCCCTGCTACAAAGAATGCTTCTCCTGAGGTATTACCTTTATCAGCAGATTTGTCAGCAGCAACACCACTTGGTGATTGTTTCTTCTGAAGTATATCAGTAGCTTCAGTCATGAGCACATCATCATCACCACTAGACACTTTGGAAGATTCAGCAGCTTTCCTTGCCAAATACTGTCTTGTACTTCTTCTTCTGCTGAATTGAATTTGTGGTTTAGATTTAGGTACTTCAGCAGCTTTAGGAGAAACAACATTAGACAGTCTAGCAACTTCAGCTAGAATCTCAAGAGAATCCAAATTTGCCTCCTGAGAAACTTCAGTGGTATCCAATCCATCCTTACTTTGCTTCTGCTGATTCAGCTGTGCCTCCAAATCTTGAATCTTACTTTTCAACCCTGCAATTTCATTACCAAGAGTAGTCTTGGTATCAGCAAGCTCTTTTTGGAGATCATCGGTCATTTTCATGTACCTGCAAAGTGAATCATATACAAAAGTGAGAGTAATAGGGTCCTCTGCTCTACCAGCTGATTGCTCAGTGGTAAGTGGAGCTTCATTGAACCCAGCAGGAGAAACAGACTCATTTACAACATTAGGAAAGCCTTCATTAATTGGCTCTCTCATAGGACTGGGTGTAGGTAGTCTAGTGAACACAGGTTCAAGAGGCTGAAAATTATCTTCAAACTCATGAATTTGATCAGCTGGAGCATCCTGAGATGGTGAAATGGTAGGACTAGGTGACATATGTACAGGGGTAGGTGGTGGTAAGTCAGTAGAAATATGTAATGGTTCAGCAGTTGTAGCTGGCTCTTCCTCCATTACCACTGAAGGATTACCATCAGCAGCAACACCAGAAGATGATGGATTACCATCATCAGCAGCATTAGGAGCAGGCACATTACCAGCATCATCACCCTCAACTACATTATCATTGCCATGTGGCAACATAGCTTCTAACATAGGGTGATGTTCCCCAGTATAATTTGTTTTCATTGAGGCAAAAAACTTAGAACCAAGACTTTTAATAGGCACATGAGTTCTATCTTCAGTGGTTATGTCTAAAATTATTTGTAAGAATCTAGGGTACATTAAAAACTTATGTTGTTGTTTATCAATATTTTTTAGCATATTATCAAAAATAAACTTAGAAAAATTATAAGTTAGACCCTTAGAAAGACAAACAATACCACAACCCAATTGCAGAGAGAATTGGTTCCATCCACCACACTTGTTGCTAATACATTGAAGCAGCAAATGCACCAAATACCTCCATTTAGGACAAAATTGATTCTTGTGCCACTTAGATGTATCAGTACTTTGATATCCAGCTTCCCTTAGCCCAGCAAGAATCTCTGCAGTGTTGGAATGATACACACCATTCTCATCATCCAACTGAAGCTTTGTCCTAATCAAACCTTCTGTCACCACATACTCTACACCATCAATCTCAGCTACAATCTCTGTGTCAGATCTCTTAGTAGCAGATGCTCAAAATTGCTTCACCAATGATTCACAAACCAGATTGGGACTATGTGTCAAAGCATAATGAATCTTTGACCTTTGTAGAAACTCCACCATTAAATCAAATTCTTCATGTCCCTTAGCCTTTTTCGGAATAGCATACTTGTTATGATCGCCTCTCAATTCAAGTTGTATCATTTGAATGAACTTGCGTGAGACGGTTATGAATTACTCAGAGAATAATGGGTTTAAGTGGAGTGATAAGCGAATAATTTTGTTTAGGAAGAGATATGCAAAGTGGGTTATATTTGGAAGTTCCCCAATCGTGGTCAAAATTATCGGAACTAATTATTGACCGAGTCTGACGTGTAATTCAAAAAATTCCAATTTCAAAATTACCCTTCAGCAGAAATGAAAGTCAAATCTGCTGAGGACTGGTCAACATCAGCAGAAACCAAGCAAATGTAAAAATATCTTCGGTGAATATCTTGATTTTACTATGCCACCCAACTCGCATTAATTATCGTAACGTCTAAACTTGGCTTAGTTAATCACCCCCAAATAACACATCTCAGTCACCAATTTACCCCAAATCATCTTTCAAACCCTAATTTCCCAATTAAAAACCAATTCACCACAAAAACCATGTCATCAAACCCAGAAACCTCAGATCAAAATTCCTCTTCTTCATCATCAGAAGAAGATTTACCACCATATCCATGGGAGCTTGATGATTCCGACTATGAAAGAGAACTGGAGAGACGATGGGATGCACAAGATAGACAATGGAATGCACATAGGAAGGGTGAACCAAGCCAAGTACCCATTCCTGCTGAGAGAGAGCTTGTCTCTCCCTTCATCTGTACCTCTGATGAAGACTCTTCAGAGGAGGAAAATGAAGATCCAACCTTTCTTCCTCCTTCCACACCAGAGAGATCCCAACCAAGATCAAGTAAGAGAGATCCATCTCTTCCAACATCACAAAATGAGGTGTTGGATCTTCCTGCTCCAGGACCTGATCTTTCTTCACAAGAGCACATCGGACAGAGCAAGAAGGCAGAGATTATACGTAAGGGAAAGGAGAAGCTGAAGTAGATGATTGAGGAATGTTGCCATGGACCAAAGTTCTTGAGTATTTTCTTGACTTTGGTACTTGAGCATCTTCACAGTCTTCCTTCTCTTCTTTTTCCATTTTCATCTTCAGCTTCATCATTGTACTTGTCATAGCCTCAAGTATTTTGTAATAAGTGATAGAAGCTAGTAGTACTCAAGTAGACAAAAGTTTAGGAATGGTCATTGTAATCCAGTTGGAACTTTGAATGTAATCTGTAACTTGTTTCTTTGAATGAATGAAAAGATCTTCTCTATTAATCAACTGTGTAAGACCTTCAGCATAATCAACTAATCAGTAGAAACCATGTTTAGCATACTTGACCACATTCCCTTGACTACAGCTCTTGATGACTTTAACATACAACTTACAATCTCAAGACATCTGCAAATCAGACATAAAACATGCAAATACACCAAACAACTTGCAAAAAGATTAGTCGGTTAGTGTTAAAACTCAAAAAGTATACAAATTATACACATCTCCAAAGTTTACACTCACAATCCTCCCCTGAGGCATATGCCTCCCCTGAGGCTTATGCCTCCCCTTAAACTTTGCATTTAAGGGTTAAGCATTCCAATATGGACCACCAAATATTGAAACCTTGGTCCATCAAATGATTTGGTTAACAAATCTGCCACATTTTCATCTGTGTGAATTTTTACCACTTTAATTAAATGTTTCTCATAAGCATCCCTGGTAAAGTGGTGCCTGATTTCAATATGTTTGGTTCTATTATGAAAAACTGGATTTTTAACAATACAAATTATACTTTGATTGTCAATGAAAATGGTAGTATTCATAAAGTTATACCCATAATCCAGTAATTGATTCTGAATCCATAGAACCTGTCTACAACAATTGGCAGCAGCAACATACTCTGCTTCAGTGGTAGAGGTAGCAACAATGGTCTGTTTCTTGCATTGCCAAGAAATCAGTCTTCTTCCAAGGAATTGGCAACCTCCAGTTGTGGATCTTCTATCCAAATTTGCACCAGCATAGTCACTATCACTATAAGCTGCTAGCTGAAATGGAGACTCTTTGGGATACCAAAGACCTAATTTGGGTTGGCCTTTTAGGTACTTAAAAATCTTCTTGACAGCATTCAAGTGAGAGGTAAGTGGAGTGACTTGGTGCCTTGAACATGCACTCATAGCAAATGTAATATCAGGTCTTGAGGCAGTCAAATACATCAAAGAACCAATCATTGATCTGTATAAATGAACATTCACAGGGAGATCAAGATCAATATTGTTCTTTGGTTTGGGAGCCTCATATGGAGTAGTGGCAGTCCTGACATTCTCCATAACAAACTTGGACAACATATCTTTTACATATTTCTCCTGATGTATAAAAATACCATCAGGTTTCTGCTGAACTTGTAAACCCAAAAAGAAAGTAAGTTCTCCCATGGCACTCATTTGAAATTCTCCCTTCATCAGATCCTCAAACTCTCTACACCATGCTTCTTTGGTTGAACCAAAGATAATATCATCCACATACACCTGTACAAGAATAATATCCCTGGAATCTTTCTTGAGGAATAGAGTCTTGTCAATGGCACCTCTTCTGTAGCCATGCTTCAGCAGAAATGTGGAAAGTCTAGCATACCAAGCTCTGGGAGCTTGATGAAGTCCATAGAGAGCTTTGACAACCTTGTACACATACTCAGGATGATCAGGGTCTTCAAATCCTTTGGGTTGAGTCACATATACCTCCTCTTCAATCTCACATATAATAAAGCACCTTTAACATCCATCTGATAAACCATGAAGCCCATATAAGAGGCATAGGCCAAAAATATCCTTATAGCTTCAACTCTGTCCACTGGTGCAAAAACTTCATCATAGTCAATGCCTTCCTCTTGTCTAAATCCTTGAGCCACCAGTCTAGCTTTGTTCTTCACCACAATCCCCCTTGCATCTCTTTTATTCTTCAAAATCCATTTTGTCCCAATGGCATATTTACCATCAGGAAGAGGAACTAAAATCCAAACCTGCTGATTCTTAAATTGCATCATCTCTTCTTGCATTGCTTCAAGCCAACTTGAATCTACCAGTGCTTCAGGAACACTAGTTGGCTCTATCTGAGAAAGAAAGAATGCAAACAGACAATGTTTGAAGTCTGTGTGATTGTTCTTTCTTTGATTGTAGACATAAGAGATGAAAGCAACTTCACCATATTTTGTATTCTTTATAGTGCTTCTAGTTCTAACAGGATCTTTAGGATCTCCAATAACCTTTGATAAGGGATGAGCATTATGAATCCTTTTTGTTGCTGTAGGGTGAACATCAATTGTGGTATCAAGATTGTTGACTGTAGGCCCAAACTAAGTATCATAAGAAGCTGAGTGAAATAGGCCAGGCTTTGGCTGATAATTCCCAAGATCAGAAGGACATGGAAATCTTGTAAAGGGGTTCTCAAAGTCTGTAGACACTTCAGTAGAAATGGGAGAGTGAGCATCATTAGTATCAGTATCTTTGACCTTATCAGTGGGAATAGGTGTGCCTTCAGTAGAATCATTAGCAGTATCCTTGTTTCCACTGACTGCTTGTGCTGATTGATGTAGGATTGCTTCAGTCTCTTGTGTAACCTTTTCATTGAGTTTCTGAGCTTCCTGAGTAGCAGCATATTCTTGCTTCTTCAGTCTTGCAAGATCCTCTGCATAATGTGACTCATCATCTTGTTCAGCAGCAGAATGATTACCTACAAAATGGTTAGGTGGAAAAGATGGTACAACAATGGTATGTTCATCTGGCTCAGATTCACATTCTGAGTCATCATCCATGGAACCTGCAGGATTAGAATTTAGATCTTTGGTACCTGCATTAGGATTAGAAGCATGTCTAGTATAACCCAAATAGTCAGTCAAATAATCTAGGTCAAAATACCAAGAATGGCCTTGTCCCTGAATATTAGGCTGGTCTTCAAGAAATCTTAGATTAAGGGTCTCTTCTATCCTTTTGGCATTCAGATTATAAACCCTATATGCCTTGCTATGAGCTGAATAACCCACAATATACCCCTCATCAGCTTTCCCATCAAACTTACCCAGTATATCAGCAGTATTTAAAATGGTCACTTTGCATCCAAAAGGTTTAAGGTAATGTATGTCTGGAACTTTCCCAGTGAGAAGTTCATAAGGTGTCTTGACATGATGTCTAGTGATGGATACCCTGTTCAAGACATAGCAAGCAGTACTTACTGCTTCAGTCCAAAACATAGTGGGTAATTTGGAGTCTGCAAGCATTGATCTTGCTGCCTCAATGAGGGTTCTATTTTTCCTTTCAGCAACCTCATTTTGTTGTGGGGTCCTTGGAGTACTATAGTCCCTTCTAATCCCCTTAGACTTACAGAATTCTATGAAAACAACATTTTTGAATTATGTCCCATTGTCACACCTAATTCCCTTAACCTTTTTATTAAGCTGGTTTTCAATTAAAATGATGAATTCTTTCAGAATAGGAGTTGTTTCATCTTTAGTTTTAAGAAAGAATACCCAGCAAAACCTGCTAAAATCATCTGTGATAACCAGGCAGAAGTACTTGTGATCAATACTTCTGATAGAAGTTGGACCAAAAAGATCCATGTGCAGCAACTGAAGAGGTTTTGAAATGGTGCTCACAGCTTTGATGGCTTTGTAAGAGGCTCTGTGTTGCTTTCCTTTGTTGCAAGCAATACAATTGTATTCATTGGTGAAGAGTTTAGAAGGAAGGCCCTGAACAAGACCAAGTTTAGACAACTTGTTGATAGTCTTGTAATTCACATGAGCCATTCTCCTATGCCACTTGGTAGATTCATCCTGGGAAGCTTTGGCCACCAAACATGTTAGATCACCTTCTGGCTTGACATCATTCAGATTGAATGTGTACAAGTTGAAGGTTCTAGGAACTCTCAGCAAAACAGTTGTGTCTTCTGGAAGTTTGAAGTCCTTGGAGAGTACAAGACATTCATCTTCAGAGAAGAAAACCTTATTCTTAGTGTCACAAATTTGTGATACAGAGAATAGATTAAAATGCTCTAGTTCCTTCACATAATAAACATTTTCAAAGTCTAACAAAGGTGTCTTAATAGTTCCTTTCCTAGTAATTTTGCCATCTCCACCACCAAAAGTTACAGTGCCTCCTCCTTCTATGGGCACAAAGTCATGCATCTTGTCCTTGTTCCCTGACATACTTCTAGAACAACCACTATCAACTATACCTACTTCAGTACTTTTTAAAGGATGATCCTACAACAACAACAAAAATATACAAAAGTTAGTACACAATGGAGACTCAAGTCATTGCTGACTTGAGCCTGCCTTGTGGATCATTAGTGATAGGCCATGTAGATGTTTTAGATCCACCATTATTCTTGGGCCTGTACTGCAAATTAGGTCCCTTCTTTGTCCAAGAACAACCTGCTGAGGGCTTTACAGCAGTATTCCAATACCCACCACCATAATACATTGAGTCAAAGTTATTAGGCCAATAACCATTAGAAAAGAAAAACTAGTGGGTCGAACATAAGGTCTAGTACTGGTTCTTCTCCTGAAGAATGTGGTTCAGCAGAATTGGATTTCTGCTGATGTGGAACAAAAGAGGGTATTTCACTAACATTCTTCCACATTTGCCAAGGTTTCCTTTGACTGAAACATACACCCATTCTTTGCTCATGAAATGTACAATCCTTAATCAGATGAGATTTACTTCCACACACAAAACATTTCTTCTTCTTAGAAGATTTATTCAAACTAAAAGAAGTTCCATAACATGAAAAAGTATTCAAACCACCATGAAAAACAGAATTGATTTTAATAGAACCAAAAGTATTATTTTGCAAAGAATTTAAAAACAAGTCTTCAGTAGAAACTGTCTTGTTATCAGCAGCAACTCTAGAAGGCTTGTGGGGACTCTTGGGTGATGTCTTTGGTGTGGTCTTAGGAGTGGTCTTGGGCAGGTCAGACTTCTCACTTGAATCACAGCTGGTAAATGAGGTAGACCCTTCATCAGAAGACTTGTCACTGTCACAACAAGAGACAAAGTCAGTAGATTTAATAATAGGGTCTGGCAAGTCAGTTGACTTTTTGCCATAGAGATGGTATGATCCATCAAAGTCACTAGGTATGGACAGGTCTATAGGCATGTGTTCCCCTCTAATAGGTCCAGGGACAGCATTCATTCCCCCTTCCTTAACAAATTTAACAGGTGTTTGATAAGCTAAGGCTGGTTCAGGGTCAAAAACACTAGACATATCAGGACATGTTAACTCTTCAGGGTCTATATATTTCTCATATCCTAATGCTTTTCTAGACCTAACAGATTGGCGACCATCAATCAATTTACTCAAATTAGATGCTCCTTCATACCATTTCATATGACCAGCTATCTCTTTATCTAACTTGGCTTGTAATTCTTATTTTTCCTTTTCTAGATCATACTTCTCTTTTTCAGTACGTCTTAAGTCTATCTTAGCAATTTCTAAATCACTTTCTAGAACTCTTATTTTTTCCTCATATTTAACTTGATTCTTTTGAAACCAGACCTTTTGTTTCTCTAAAGTTTTTAAAGCCATTTTATAAGACTCTACTTCAATATAACACTCATTGTACTTTGGTTTCAATTCATCAAATTCTTGTTTAAGCTCATTGTATCTTACACTACATCCAAACACACAGTTGTGTACCTGAGAGATTCCCATCAAGGAGACTTGCTCCTTCTTGTCCTCTGAAGGTGAGTATGCCAGCAGATTCACTTGTGTAGAAGTAGAAGCTTCCTCTCTAGCAGGTTCATGTTCAGCCCAATCAATCTGGTGATCCAGAGTCACCATAGCTTTTGAAGGTGCAGCCTTACTAGTTCCTGCTTCCAATGGATAAGATTCATATCTAACTTCATCACCAGACTTCCTCTCCTTGCATTCTCTTGAAAAATGTCCCACTTGACCACAAGTGTAGCATTTAACCTTCCTTCTATCAAACCTTGCTGCCTCTCTTCCATTAAAACCAAACTTTCTTCCAGACTTGGTTTCAAACCTCTTAATGTTCATGGACATCATTGCAAGCTACCATTTCAAGTGCATCTCCTCCATCTCCAATGGATCCACCTGTTCAAAATCCTCATAAGCAAGAAACTGCTGATGTTCATATTCAGCCACAAATGAATGAACAATATCATCCAACACACTACCGGATTTTGATTTAGGAGCAAATTGAGTTTGGGTTTGAGAAGATGCTCCTGATGAATAAGAACTTGAGGCATTATGCACAGGTTTTGTGGTGGTGCTGACAAAGGCTGAGTGAGTGGATGGACGAATTGGACTTCTGACATCAGGCTCAAGAGATTTGAGCTTGTTGTAGAGGTCATCAAAAGTGATTAAGTCCAATCCACCCTTTGTTTTGAGAGCAATACTGACTTGCAACCAAGATGTGGCAAAGATCTCAGAAACTTAGCATTGCAGTCCTCATTGTCAGGTCTGGCCTGCAGCTGATAAGTTGACTTAAGATCCGGTGAAACCTGTCATAACCTTTATGGATTCCCTCTTCCTCAGATACCTGAAACTCTTGGAACTGCTGCTTCAGCATTGACTTCTTCAACCTTCTTGATTCCTCATTCCCACCAAATCTAGCCTTTATTGCCATCCAAATGTCCTTGGCATCCTCCATGAAGTGGAAGTCACCCATGTGGTCATCTGGTATAGCTTGGAGCAGAATTGTTCTTACTTTACTCTCCCTCTGCACAGCCAGAATCTCTTCAGCAGTTTTGGGACCTAGAATTGTAACAATCCCATCAGCATCTTTAACATGCTTCTTCATGCTATTCCCCTTTTTGACGACCTCCCAAAGATTCCGTTCTATGTTTGTGATCTAGTTCTGCATCTCCATGGACCACAGATGATAATCTTAAGCATTCTTCAAGTATGGAAACTTAGCATTACTGTTGGAGAGGTTGAGTTGTTGAACAGAAGTGGTGTTAAGGTTTTGGTTGTGTCAACTTCATCATCAGATCCAGGCATGTTTCTTGATTGGTTTGGATTCTTAAGGTGTTTCATAGTATAGCAGAGACTCTCTCGAGGCTCTGATACCACTTGTTGAACTAATTAGACCTTGATAGATCTTCTTGAGCACTCTAGAATCGTTAGTTATGTTAATGTAATCAAAAACACACTAATAGATAATCTCTGTAACTTGTTATTTTAAAGCGGAAACAAACACAAGTGTAATACTAAGAACTCTTGATCCTCTATGGATCTTTTTAATAATAATGAAGGTGTTTTCTAAAAAACGTCATGCAATACATAATCGTGTGTTCCTTTTATACACAAGGAACCCTAAACGTTTTCCAAGAAACGTATATTCTAAAACTTCTAAAAGATATGCATTATCACTTCCTAAATAAACTCATGCATATCCAAACTATAATACATAAAATACGAAAATACTATATCCGCAGAAACTAATAATGCTGAAACTAGTCTTCAGCAGATACACTGCTTCAGCAGGAACCAGCTCTTCAGCAGTAACCTTCAGCAGAAACAGTCAGCAGAATTCTTACTTAACAGAATTCCCAACACCGATTAAAAAGCATAAGAGAACACGGTTACGAGGTGTATTTTGTGACCTATTTTATGAAGTAAATATCAAATGTATAAAAACGATATACTCGTCTATGGTATTTTAAGTCATCAACTTAATATTTATATCGTATTTTGTGATGTAATAATGTATTGCGTGTAAATAATAAGTAGAAAAATAATAGACAACTGAAAGATTATTAATGAACGTGGACAATATTATGTACAACAGGAAAAAAGATGAAAAGTTACACAGAGGTCCCCTAGACAAAAAGAATGGAATGGGAAAACAAACCCTATGAAATAAAAAAAGTTACAATGAGGCCCT